>DWQW01001221.1:0-36169 GCA_018249695.1 Heliconius erato demophoon
CAACAACCTAATAACTAAGAAATACAGATCTTTTATTTAAAAACCGCAATTTGCACTAAAAATTTGTGAAAAATAACACAAAAACAAGAATCCCTCACTAACACGTGTGTTAACCAAAACAAACGTCCTTGGCAAAATGTTATTTCAACTGAAACTATATTTCATTCTTCAACGATCCTGTCTATGTCAAAATTTCTGAAAATGTCAAATGTTCTAGCGTTTGACCATTTAGCGCTAGAATATGCCTAAAATAGGTAGCAGCCGTAAGTTCTTATATACAGTCTATTTAACCCGGGGTTCGTCGCTAGGCAATTCCAAACACAAATGGTCGTTACTGGGTAAAAAGTGGTATTTTTACCCAGTGATGAATAATGTGGTAACAGTTTCTGATTGAACACCTGGGCCATATTTTTTTATCTTTATTATGTTTTGTTTGTTTGTATCATAATATATAAATAAATAGTACAATTCATAGTAAAATATAACATTTATTTATATATATGTAAGCACCGTGTCGATTGCGTAATCTTATATATATAATAGCACATACAATAAAAGACAACTTTTTCTTCATATAATTTAAAAATTGGCAATTATTATTTTTTTTTCTTTGAAAACATGCAAAATGAGATAAGATAATATAGTAGGATACTATACTGTTACTAATTACCAAAAAATAAAAAACTTTTATTATAAAAAAAATTATAAACGAAGGTTGAAAATAACTTAAAAAAACTATCGGTCTTTGTGTTAAGACTTAACTATCCTAGATAGGGTATTTTAATTTATCTATCTTTCCTTCAGATGTCGTTATTTTTGTGTGACCTGAAAATAAACTATATTTTAATATGCAATGCATAAAAGGCATAACGAAGCATTTGGTCAATTCTTTTAAGTCGTTTTTCTTGGGCCAATCTAAGCTCCCAAGTGTTCTTTATTACCTTTCACAACAACGTAGGCATAGAAACCCTTAGCGTTGAGAAGTCCATAAAATATTTATCCCAATAGTTTTCTCACAATAGCACACGTAATTTTGGCACTTCCTTATTTTAAAAATGCAGGAAAGTTAGGAATATTATTAGAAACGCGTCCTTCTCAATATCGCTGTCATGATTACTGTCCTCCTTATATTCCTTAGTTTCTGATGCAAAACTTACTTTTACTGCAAAATTTTTTCTCTAGTGCTGTCTCGGATTAGGAAATTCATGGTACTGAAGTGGTTATCATCATGTTAATTTATATCAAAAACTCGCTAAGTAAACGGATGCTACCGGGTAATTTTCTCCCAATCGTACTTTAAAAGTCCATTAAGTCAAGGGCACGGCGCCTACTAACGGCAACGTGAGGAACACATATCTTATTTTTCTGTAGAAAGCGATTATTAAATTATAAAAAAAAAAAAAAAGTAAAATTTATAAAAGTCAAGTTTGCGACGGTATGCACTAATTTTGTATGAAATGAGCTACAAATATAGGATAGTAATATTTTTTTCATGAAATGATTGAAATATCCATAAATGTTCACTTATCAGATTATTTCTTTCTTACGTACCAGGTTCTCCCTTTTTAAATTTCATAATTGTAGGTCCACTGCACGGGAATTATAGTAACTGACCTGTAGGTTTTAATTAAGTACAGGTGAATTGCATACAAAATGCAGCAAAGACGATGCATAACCTTGTATCTTTTGATTGCGTTGACTTAGAAGCTAGATTTTTCTATAATCCAATGGGTTGTAATCGTGATCGATATTGAGATAAATGCTCTCAACAGACGGACTGATGGACAACAAACTGATCCTATAAAGATTCCGTTTTATGGTTCCGTACCTTTTAAAGAAAAAAGGAACTCTTTTAAGATTACTTTGTTGTCCGTCCATCTGTCTGTCTGGCTGTGTATCAAGGGCCTTTATCTCGAGAACGTTTGGAGATATCGAGTTGGAATTTCAATTATACACTCAGATCTACGGTCCCATGATTGAGTGTTCACTAGGTTCCCATTAGGACACTTCCGTTACCCAATTTCCGTTAAATTCTGCATGTTGAGTGGCGGAACAACAGAAGGAAATAAAAAAAATAACATGTCATGTCCTCAAGTGAGAATGGAACCCACAACTGGCTCTAAAAATAATTATGTACAATACAATAGGCATTTTTTTTTAACATTTTTGAAATATTACTCCACACTCAGTAAAGAAAAATACTTTTTTAGAAACGTATAAAAAATAAAAGACAACCTTATCGCTGAAATAACGATATTTATGTTTTTAAACAAGTTAAATATTAAATAAACAGCGCGCCTTTTCATATATGAAAATGGCTTTCATGTTACAAGATATTCGATGAAAAATAAAATAAATTCAGGATAGTATGATATAGTGGTGACTATGACTGATTGAATTTCGTACCACTCGAACAAAACCCTCATACACTTATATTAAATAACCCATTCTACTATAGCAAAATTTTTATACATTTCAAATTATCATAGATACTGTTGTTTCAGTATTTTTCGCAAAAAACATATATATAAATTAAATAAATAAATTTAGCTTCACGCTATATCCCGCACACAGCAGGGTAGGCAGAGGGAACCTAATGATAAGACTCTCCGTTCCCCAGAAATATATATCGTCATAAGATTTACAGACATGCAATGTCTTTAAAGTGAGTAAAAATTAAAGCATGAAATATGCTGACACTAATGTCTTACAATTTAAAATAAAGAATCATTAATCACACTCCATGCATTACAAATTGTACATGAAAAATGTAAGAAATTATAATTGGGTCAATTACTTCCATATATCGATAACAGAAACAAAATAATAATCTGAAAAGATTTCTTTGATTTAACAATTTTTTATATCGTATTTATTACAAATTTTGTTGTTTTTATAACTTCTAGTCTGGAGCTACATATAAGATAGTATTTACCTAGTGTTTAATGTAATATGATTGTAAAAAAATATAAACAAAAAGTTAAATGAAATTGATGTTGAGGCCAGTCGTGGCGTGCGACTGTAAATGTGACAGGTTGTGGGTTCCATTCCCTATAGATGAATATTTAATATGTTCATTACCTCGCTAAGGTAACGAGACAAAGCGCGGCGTTGAGTTCCGCCACTTGAAAATGAAAATATAAAACAAATCTATTCCCCCGAATGGGAATTGAACAAACCGTCGCGTTTATAGTCACAAGCTGTGAAAAAGCACTTAAAACACACAGTACACAAGTAAATAGAATCATAAATATATACCTATACATAGTGCACAACTGCTTACTTAAGATAATAATAACATTTTTTAAGTCCTTTGTTCTAATTTACTAAATAATACACCTAAATCCCGCAAGAATTGTATACTTTCTTACGTCTTCAAATTATTATGTTACATACAACCCCGATGGTATCTAAGCTAATGTAGGCTCTTTACATAAAGTAGGCCGCTTCGGTGCCTATTTTGCAAATGTATGGGTACTAATAGTGGTGAATACTTATTCTGGTCACGTGCCTCCTAATACAAGAAAACATTGAATGTACAAGACAAAATGGGTTAGGAGTGATATTGTAGGTAGTACTTAATGTACTGTTAAGATAAATTATTTTTTTTATCTCTAATATTATGTTTTTTTCTTATTAATAGCTAGGTAGGCATAGGGAACCTGTGAATATTCCCACCTTTCGCAGAATTTTGGACGCGTGTTGCCTTTGCCTCGACACCAGAGCGAAGAAATAGAAATATACATTTAAATAAATATTCCATTTCCACGAGTGGGAATTGAACCCACGACCAGTTGCGTTTACAGTCACACACTCGTGCCCCTGTGCCACGACTGACCTCTCTACTTATATTTATTAAATAATATGCATATAAGTGCTTATTCTAGATTTTCAGGCATTCCGTATGCGTCATCTCAAGTTCTTAGCGTGATAGCATTTAATTAAAAAATAATCTAGTGGGAAAAGAGTCTCTTATCATCTATCCTGTTGTGCGGGAAAATGCGTGAAGCTGCTTGTTACATTTTATGTTATTCCTTACAATTTACATGTAGTGATCACAACATTGTTGTGACCTACATGATTATGAAGATTAACGTTTACCTCTAGATTTTTTTCTGTTACATTTTGTGTTGTATAAATAATAGAGAGACCTAGACTGGTTAGGTAAAGTAGAGTATCAGTTATTGCTTTTGTATCAGTTGTCTGCACTTTCAAATATGTAGAAAAAAAGTGAATTGATGAAAAAAAAATTTAACGTAACGGGATTTGAACCCGCGCCTTGTGGAAGCCGTCGAAACGCTCTGACCACAAAGCGATACGTTCTCATAAAGCTACGTCGAAATTCGTATAAGCTTATTAATATTTATTTATATTGTTAGCATCTCTGTAGGGAAATTTTTGAGTACTAATTTTATATCGACGTAAAATGTTTAAATGTTATACTGTGTATAATGTGCTGTTATAAAACTAAGCTAAGGCCTTTTCAAGAATTACAAAAGTTCTTTAAAAAGCCTTAGCTGCAATTTTCCCATGTGCGAGTAGGCCATCAAAGCATTATCTTTTAATCTGCTAAGAACAAAACGGGCAGTGGCGGACATGGAGAAAGCCTAATGTGACGGTTCTATTTTCTTGTCACGTTTTTTGGCATTTGAGCGTCTCTCTAACAAATAGCTCGGAATGTAAGTACGCTGACAATATAGCAGAAAATTTTAAGGCGTAAAAAAATATTATAATATGATAAAAAATTGTGTATGCAAATAACGCTTCCGGTATTTCCGGTTATTAGATTTATCAATAGAGGCCAGTCGTGGCGCAGCGGCACCAGGTGTGACTGTAAAACCGAATGGTTGTGGGTTCGATCTCCACTCGAAGAGATGAAATATTTACTTAAATTTATATTTCCATTTCTTCGCTCTGGTGTCGAGGTTAAGCGCGGCGTTGAGTTCTGCCGCTCAACACGCAATGCCGCCAGAATTCGGCAGAAAGTGGGTAACGGTCTTAACACTAGGTTCCCTCTGCCTACCTTGCTGTGTGCGGGATACAGCGTGAGGCTGATTTAATTTAATTTAATTTTTAATAACATCGTTGATGTGTTCATGTGATCATCTTGTATGTGGAAATTTATGCAAATAAAAAAATATATTTAAAACGCTTTGTTAATAATATAAATAATATAGACAATAGAAGTCTCCATTTAAATAGATTTAAACATTGCTGGCAGTACTTATATAATTTATAAAAAGTAAAATTGTGAAACTTATACCATAGAAATGAGTTCGGAGAGGGATTTAACATTAATTTCTGTCTTCTGTCTCATCCCAGATCCTTGTTCCTATTTTGCAAGGGACTGTAGTTTTAGACGACTTTGGAAGAAACCTCGAAAATTGCAATCACGCAAATTGAAAATTAATGGAGCACGAAATCCAATCTCGTATTAAAGCTTTTTGGTACGCAATATGCTCCTTCGTGCTGATCATGTTTTCTATTGAAAAATATATTTGCATTTATATTTATGAATAACAAGAATCTCAACGCAGAAAGAATTCTTTTTAGAATACAACAGTAGAAACAATGTACAATAAGCTCTTCTCATTAAATACATGATATTAAAACCAATTGAAAATATATTAAATAAAAAAATGAATTTTGATTCTAGTCGTGGCGCAGCGGCACGAAGTGTGACTGTAAAACCGACTGGTTGTGAGTTCCTCACTCGAGGAGATGAAATATTTACTTAAATTTATACTTCCATTTCTTCGCTATGGTGTCGAAGCTAAGCGCGGCGTTGAGTTCTGCCACTCAACACGCAAAGCCTTCAGAAATCGGCAGAAAGTGGGGAACGGAGTGTCTTTACACTAGGTTCCCTCTGCCTACCCTACTGTGTGCGGGATACAGCGTGAAGCTGAAAAGTAGAATTTTGTTGGTACTATCAGTTTTACATATATTCCCAACAAATTAATCCCTGAGCTAAATTAATCTATTTACTCTACCGTAACATTCAATCTGTGCGTTCGGCCAGTCCTGTTCACGTTAGTAATATCTAGTCTTTAACAGTATCTGTTACAAAATCGATTTTAATATCGAAGCGCCTTTCGCAAATTTTAACGACAATAATTAGTTAGGAAGAATGCAAATGTTTTAGCGAAACAAATGGAATAGTAAAAAAAAAGTGGATTATCTACAAAATAATAATAAAATCGATTAAATAAATAATCACCAGCATAATAACAATCCCTAATTATTAACTAAAATTTTAGGTTATTATCATTATTTAATAAATAATAATTAATTTTAAAATAAATAACATTAAAATAAATAACATTAGCGAGTAACTGTATGAGCTTCACTCGTGTGTAATTACATGTTAATTAATCCCCTACTGCGCTAATATAATCTATATAATTTGTATATATTCTAAATACTTTTGAAACATAATAACATAGAATTAATAATATGAACCCCATCGGAGGAATAAAAACTCGGTAACGAGGCAAAGCATGGTGTTGAGTTCCGCCATTGAGTGACGGAACTCAACAACATGCTATCACAATTCGACAGAAACTGAGGACCCAAAATGTGTTAACACTAGGTTCCCTCTACTTACACTACTATGTGCAGGATACAACGTGAAATTAAAATATATATATGAAACCTCTAAATTTCTTTGTAAAAATCTACTTAGATGCAACTCAAAATTACAAATAAAAAAAGTTGTTTATCAGTTTTCAGTAAACAAAGAAAACTTGTACCGCTATTTCCTTTAAGATTCTGCTTCACTGAGTAACTAAAAAAAATGTAACTGTATTAATATAATCGTAATAATGTCTGTTATTTTAACAGTTTTATCCTCTTGTCTAGAGATAATTATGTCATGTCAGTAGGAGACTGTAACATATACAGCAGCCAAGTTTTTTACCGCATATAAGGGTAGACAGAACGACAGAACGACGGAGCCTTGTGTTGTGACACTCCGTTTCCTATTTTCTTTTTTTCCTGTTGAGTGGCGAAACTAAATTTCGTCTACCAGAGCAAGAATATGAAAATAATTTATTCCCTCGAGCGAGTATCGAAGCCACAACCATCGCGTTTACATTTAAACTGCCCCGATGTACCTATATATATTATAAACGCAGATATTTAGTGAAAAACCCACAAGCATCACAACAAACCAGACACCTCTACAGCCCCATGAGTAATTGCCCCACAGCATGCATTAATTAATTTTCATATAAAAAGCATATCCATATGATTATAGTGATAAAATTATTTTGAGCCGTTGTGGTTTAATATAATCCTTTGAAGCTTAATGAGCATGTAAAATAAAATTTTATAATTAACGAAAATATTATAACGTAAAATAATGTAACTATCAATTGAACTGTATAGTGGCATACTATATTTATATTTGCATAGGATATTGGTTATTGAATAAACCAGATAGCAGTACTAGAAGTAAAAAAATAAATAAAATCAGCTTCTCCTTGTTTCCCGCAGACAGCAGGGTAGCCAGAGGGAACCTAGACCGCAGACGTTGAGTGGCGAAACTCATCGCCACACTTTTCCTTGACACCAGCGAGAAAATAAAAATATAAATTTAAATAAATATTTCATTTCCTTAGGTGGATCGAACCGATAACCAGTTGCGCTTACACCTACACTTTGACTGCCTTCTAATATGATGTTAGTTTTGTTTAATTACCAATAATTTTTACAATTGGCAATCTGGTATACATATTTAGATATAAAAATTCAAAACGATCTGAAATAAGACGAACTTAAAGTGCATGTTCACAAAATATTAGTGATTAAACAGGACAGAACAAGGCTGAGATGTTTTTAAGAACCATAGAAAATAGTATCTGTGTAACTTCTACTAAACCACGAAACGGAAATGATTTTCAATGGAAATACGTTAGACAATGTACAAGCAGACCAAGCTTTGTATTATATACAAAAAAGTAATGCCGAGGTTTGTACCCAGATGTTTTTATTAATAAAAAACTCTTTGAATATGCTCGCTGTAACAATTTAAAAAATATTCGTTTCCGCTTATATAGAGTCCTTTGAAATAAAATATGTTTCCACTTTCAAGTAAACCTCAAAAGCTTTTGTTTAATTTTAACTCAAAAGCTCTTTGCTTTTGTGCTAATCTCAATTTAATTATGAAATGTTTAACTTATAAATACAAAGTGAATATAAGTTTTTTTTTATGCTTCACGATGTATCTCGCATATAGCAGAGTAGGCAGTGGGAGCCTAGTTTTTTTTAGCTTTAATTTATAATTTCTTACACAGATGCAAATCGTTGCACTATTTAACATATAAAATGTTAACAATGTGTTGCACGGGATCGTAGGCGGCGGTAGTCACCTACCATCAGGTGACGCGAACGCTAGTTTGCCATGTCCTTTTCCATAAAAAAAAGAAATTACGTAAAAAATTAGAAATTATAAAGTAATAAGTAAAAAAAATATGACAAAATTTAGACAAAGTTGGTATTTATAAGATAAATACATGCATTGATTGAAGATGTTTTTCCTAAATATTAATATCTTCAAAATCCAAAGTTATGAGCGTATATATAAATTGACGTCACTGAAAAAATCTCTGTCTTTACTGTTAAAAATAAAACAACTTTGAATTTTTTTACAATCATCATAGTTAACTGACTTACATATGAGTTAAGATAATTAAATTAAAGTAAATTACATATATTATTATTTATTATTATAAATATTCAGTAGAATTACAAAAATAAATTAATATATCTTACAAATACATACAATTAACTAATATAATGAGTGCTAAATCGCATATTTATTTAATACAAATATGTATACCAGAATGCAAATTGCAAATATTATTGCTAATTACACAAAACTAACATCATATTAGAGGCCAGTCGTGGCGCAAAGTGTGAGTGTAAACGCAACTGGTTGTCAGTTCGATCCACTCAAGGAAATTAAATATTTATTTAAAGTTATATTTTCATTTCTTCGCTCTGGTGTCGAGGAAAAGCGCGGCGTTGAGTTCCTCAATTCTCAAGAATTCAACGCCTCAAGAATTCAGTGGAAAGTGGAGAACGGAGTGTCTTAATACTAGGTTCGCTCTCCTTACCCTGCTGTGAAGCTGATGTAATTTGTTTTTTTTTTAACATCATATTAAATAATTTAATTTAAAGTAAGTTGTTCAAATATTCATAAAATATGTTTAGAATTCCCTTCGACCCCTGGTTGACCCTTCCATCAGTCTCAGCCATCTGTGTAATAGTTAAATTAGTCATTGTAAAGCTTTGCTTGCCTCACCTGTCGACCCAGCTTGATACTTAATAAGGCGACTATACAGTCTCCAGACATACATTATTAATTTCTAGTTACGAAGTAGGGGCGCCAGTAGAACAGAATAGCTTTAGAGAAATGGAATTTAACAATTCACGCTGAGTTCCAACTAGAGACGTAGAAACTATAACTCGAGCAATAGAATCTAAATTAACAATGGACACAGATTTACTATAATTTATAGAAATTATTTTATTCATATTCGTATTAATACGTATCGTAATTATCTAAAGCACCAGAGAGTTAAAAAAAATAACGTAAAGTTTTTTTTAAAAATATATTACTTATTATACTTGTTAGTCTCAAATTCCTTTTATATTTATTTTATAATTTAATACAACTTTAAAAAATATATGTTAAACAATTATGAGATTTAAGAAAAAATATTATTATTACCTAATGATAACATACGATATATTTTATAACAAATAAATTGATTACCACAGCAGAATCCTCATTTGCCTTTGGACTTTATTATTATAGATTAGTATTTTACCACAAATACTGTGACATTTTCGTGAATTTGCATCATCATTTCGAGCCAAATGTCGAATACGATTCCCCTTGTAGGCATGAACAGGTCTATTTCCATTTTGAAATGTCGACCAAAGCTTGGGGCTCAAGTGTTCAGACAGAATATTTGAATATTTTACTATCAAAGACTGTCAGAGAAACAAATTACGAAACGGCAACTTTTTATGAACATGATTATTATTCGTATTTTTCATACTGGCAACATATGATTTTCGTTATATACAATATTTAATGTAACCGTTCTAAATAGAAACAATCGCTGTGTTCTCAATGCTGCTAATGTTGTAATTGCACATAGTGCATAAAAGCAGAAAAAAAAGGTATAATAATACGTATTTGTTGTATGGATTTATGTAAGTATGACTTATATCAGCCCGTCACAAGCCGGCACAAGCGTGTGACTGTAAACGTGACGGGTGTGAGTTCGATTCCCACTTTGGGGAATGAATTATTATTTATTAATATTTTCATTTCATCGCTGTGGGAATAAAGCAAAGAGCGGCGTTAAGTTGAGTTCTTAACATTAGGTTTTCTGTGCCCACCATGCTACACGCGAGATCAAGCGCGAAAATTAAAAAAAACATTTAATTCTAATTTTGTGTTAAATTATTTAGCAATTAACAATAAAAAAAAATTGTACGTACGTACCAACGTATTCTATGCAAAATTGTCGCTTCTCTCTCGTATATATTTTTTAGGTTAGGTTTATACCTAGAGAGGTACTTGAAGAGAATGAAGAGTCGAACGCATATTTCATATCGAAAATAAAAATATTATAATTGAACTTACTGAGCTTGTGTTAACTTGGGAGTTTTTTATCAGTTTCACGCTGTATCCCGCACACAGCAGGGTAGGCAGAGGGAACCTAGTGCACCCCGTTTCCTACTTTCTGCCGAATTTTCGGAGTCAGATTAGAGTTTTTCTATTAGAATTAATTGATTTATATATATTATAAACATTATGTTTACTGTGCACTCCGTTCCCTACTTTCTGCCTAATTTTCGAAATCAGATTAGAGTTTTTCTATTAGAATTAGTTTATTTATATATATTATACACATAATGTTTACTGTGCTAACCGTACCGTGTATCTAAGTCAGTTAAAAACAATTTGAACAACAACACCAGCGCGAGACCACTTTTATGTTGACCTCCGTATGTGGAACGTATCCAAACCGCAGCGCATTACGGCTGCAATAGTGCCACTGCGTCAGACCGGCCCCTGCACCGTACCGCCGTTCCTAACAAAACAGGCAAATTAAAACTATTCACCTCGTTTAAAAGTATCCAAAATAAAATAAAATAAAATCATTATAGATAAATAATTACCTCACAAAATGTATTTTAAGTAATTGTTAAAATAATCTTTTTTTTTCGTACTTATATTATATATTTCTTCCTAAGGTAAAATTTATAAAAACTTGCGTTTTAAATAATAATTTAATATATTTAATGTTATTAGTTCGTAATTTACAATAAATACAAATTATAATGATACCTACTCATAATATTCTTGAGCTCGGACTTTTCATTGCTCCGGCAAATGAACACAATCTAGCCATATATGGCCTTATATACAATTAAACTACTATAAGAATTTTGTCATTAGTCATATCAAAGTACAGCGTTGCCATATCAAATTTATACAGATAGTTATAAGTGTCGTCAAAAAATTAAATAATTTTGCAATTAATAAAAGAAAATTATTTCAAATTAACTTTTTTATTTTTTTTATGTTCACGCTGTACCCGCCGAGGCCAAATAAATAGTAAAATAGGCTGAGGAGACCTGGGAACTTTTCACTATATTATTAAAACTCTCCGTTCACCTTAATTGGCATTGCGTGTTCAGGAGCAAAAATCTATTAAATTAGGTAAAAAACATTAAAGTAACAATATTACAGATCAAAGACAAAATAAGAATACGATATAAAATAAAGTAATTATTATTTCTAAGAATAACATTTCACATTTTCAATCTACATTTATTTTCAACTTTTAAATGACATAAACGCAGCAATTAGAGCGGCTCGTTATAGCGTCTGTCCGAAGAATAAGAAAGAATACCCCTCATTTCCTGTGCCAAGAAGGCTATAACTCTCGCTACAAGTACCTATACCTGTTATATTTCATAAAGCTATATCTACTTCTTTATATTGAGGCCGTCGTGGCACAAGAGTGTAACTGTAACGAGGCGGTTGTGGATTCGATCCTCATTCGAGGGAAAAAAATATTGTTTCTTGATATTTGCATTTCTTCGCTCTGGCACCAAGGGAAAAAATCCAAGTTCCGCCACTCAACTTAACAAATATTTGGTGGTAAGTGGGGAACGAAGTGTTTGAACACTAGGTACACCCTGCTGTATGCGGGATACAGCGTGAAGCTGATAGTCCGCTATGTAGCAGCGGCTTCCTACAAAAACTCATTAACTGTAGTCATTAAGTTCAGATATTTAGCATCAACGAGCATAATGAATAAACTAGGCTAATAACCAGAGGCCACGTGAAGCTGGTGGAAAGGCATAGACGTGCGACTGTAAGCGCGACAGGTTGTACGTTCGATTCCCAATCGAGGATATGAAATACATATTAATTAACGTTATAAAATATTTTAATATTAGATAATATAATAGCGGTAAAATATTTAATAAAAGATTGCAGTAAATAATAAAAACTGATTTGTTAAATTGTTAAAAAAATGATTTTATATGAAAAATAACGTTATGTGGAGCATCTATAACGTTAGACAACTATCCTTTCTTCAGGAGGCCAAATAAAATATCATTATTGTTTACGTTCACAAAAATAAACTTTTAAAAAAGACCTGTATTTAAATATGCATGCTGCATTATTCGTCATAAACACATTTTTTTTATATACCTACTATTTCTCCGAAAAGTGCAGCAGCTATCCGGGTTTTACGGAAATAAAATATGTAAATTTCCTATAAATGTAACTGAAATGTTAAATATATTCTTTACAGTTACTTCGGTGTGGCCTTTTTTTTACAAATGAATAAATAAAATCCTTAAGCCAGTACTGGCGCAGCGGCGCGAAGTGTGACTGTAACTAAACCGACTGGTTGTGGATTCGATCCCCACTATAGGAGAAGAAATATTTACTTAAATTTATATTTCCATTTCTTCGCTCTGGTGTCGAGGCCAAGCGCGGCGTTGAGTTCTGCCACTCAACACGCAATGCTCCAGAATTCGGCAGAAAGTGGGGAACGGAGTGTCTTAACACTAGGTTCCCTCTGCGTACCCTGATGTGTGCGGGATACAGCGTGAAGCTGATTAATTTTAATTAAATATAATTCTCAAATGGGGCTCATTCATATAAATTTTGATGTGACTCATTATGTTATCCTAGATTACAATGGTTATCTCGTGAGTAAACATAATAGTATATAATTACGGAATAAATGAACTATTCAATTTTGAGATCTGATTGCAGAATTATTTTAACCATACAGTTCTGGTGTAAAAGTGCTTACAAAACACATACGAGTAGATGGACAAACAACGAGCCGATTAGAATCAGTAGAAAACGCTTCTAAAACAAAAAGTACGTTTCGTGAAATAAAACGGTTCCAGATGTAAGTTAAAAATGGTACTTAAGTAAAATAATGTGGTAATATCAAATATATTTATTTATTTTACACGGCTTCATATAGAATTTTAAATGAAAATGTATTCAACGATTTATCATTGTTAACTAGCAAACAATTGCTTTGTTTTAACATTGTTCACCATGTTATTAAATGAATTGTGAAATTTATTTATTAACATATATTTTGTTAAATATATCAACCAATCAGGCTATATATTTAAAATTTATTTATTTGTTTATTTTATTTTTCTGTTAATTATATTAATAAACAAATTCATAAATAATGATAATATTATACTCGTAATTCAGAAACTATCCGCGCCTATCATATATTGTGATTTTTAGAGTTCCGTACCTCAACAACAAAAAAATATATATAAGGGTTCCACCCTATGAATTTTAAAGTAAATATTGTGAAATTTTAAATAGCTAAGCTGATACGTTTTCAATTCTTTCGGTAGTTCTTATGACTGCCAATTTCTTTACTGTTTTATTTTTTTCATAGATTTTTGCCTTCATCTAGTTAAACATACATGAATACGACGGTTGAGGCCGTCACAGCGTTAGACTGTACGTTACGGCGACGGCTTCGATTCCCACTAATAGTAATAAAATATTACAATTTCCTTGCTGTAGTAACAAGACATCAATAATAAAAAGCAATGATTAAAAAAAATGCAATATTTAACATTTTTTTTCCGAAATTAAAGCATGGATATATTTTAAAGTCTTCTAATAATTATATTTTATTTAACAACCATTAGCTAACTAAATATATTCAAATTATGCCTACATATACAATATACCTAGTATTGCATATTATTATATTAAAATAATATGCCAGCCAATGAATATAGGTACAAAATTTTCATCATAAGAAAAATTTAGAATAGATATACTACAAAGGTAAATTTCGCTTGCAATGAATATTATATATCGTAAATGATTTAACATTATAATATGTTAAGTGCGGAACTGAATCAAAACGTAATTTTAAAGTTTAGAACATAGAACACCAATACTATTCCAATAAAAGACTGTCTGTATCTCGATACAAAATGGCTTACGTGCCTTGTCAAAAAGGACACTTTTAAAATTATATTATAGTGAGAAAATCTACTCTACTCGATTTCGACACGCCACACTGCTGTGACACGTTAGAACGAAACTTCCGCCCGACGAATCTTTGCGAGTGTCGCCTGCAGACGAGGCTAGGGGGTCTCAGTGGCCCCCGAAACGGCTGATAGTCAAAGGGAAATGGAGATTTCTCCGTTATAAATGCGGAACCAGTAGGTGGAGTCCGTATATCATCACGAATTACTTTTCCGACAACGTACTAGCAAAACGCGCGCGGGAATTTTTATTACATACAAATCCCACAGGCGCACTTTTGCGACAGAGATACATTCCCATCATTAATGATGTAGCAGTTGTGTTTATACTTTATTCTAAACTAGAGACCAGCTGTAACTATACGATTATTTATATAATATTATTAAAGTTTTTTATTTAAGTGTCATTCCACACTTAGGAAAGACAAATAAATATTTTCAAGAAAACATATAAAAATTCTAACGTAGCCGGATTTGATCCCTGTAGGGTTTTTTAAAGAAATAAAAATCTTCCTACAGAGATGCTAACAACATAAATAAGTTGTAACATCATATAAGAATTTCGATGTAGCTCTATGAGAACCTATGGCTTAGTTGGTCAGAGCGCTTGGACGGTGTCCAAGAGCGAGATCAAATCCTGATATCATCATTTTTTTTATGTTTTCTAGAAAGTATAATACTGGACTATACTACTTATTAAAAATATACATTTCTTTGGTATGTACCATGTCTGGAACACTACACTGTAAAGATTAAAGAATAAAATATTTATATTCAGATTTAATTAAAAACAATTAAGTTCCTAACAACATTATTCTTCGTGAACGTTATTAAAGAGGCCAGGAAACAGCAATTCTCTTCAAAGGCATTCTATGAGATTAGCTTTAGCATCAATTTTCATAACAAGTAGGTGCACAGCTTGATAGGTGGGCAGACGCCTCCCGCCACCACGTTTATTAAGGCTTGATGAAAACTTTACATCATCATATTTTCAGGACCGTTCACCTAAATTAAAGATAATTTATATCTTAATATAAACACGGTGTTGCTCGCTTGCTTTATTAAACAAATAAGGTACCGGCGAGCCTAGTAAACGTGCGTATATTTGAAATTTTATTATTTACATACGGAAAAGTCAATATTGATATGCGAAGGCTTGCAAAGTATGAGTTTAAAAGCGCATTGGTATTTTTATTACCCTCTTGAACGGCTTTGTTATATTTTTTATTAAAAAATATATGAAATCAGAATGTGCGCTTATTTTGTATGAAAATCAATTCAAAAAGGTATATAACTGTGATATTAATATAAATATCAATTAGATATTTCAATTTTTTTTTTTATTCTCCAAGAGACTGAAGACTTGATTTTTTATCAATTTCAGTTTTATACCTCTTCCTCAAAAATGTCTCAACAGACGGACAAATAGACAAATGAATCCTATGGAACCCTAAACCACGACATAGAACTAATATAATAAAACAACTGAAAATACACACTATTATATATTCACTTAAAATTATATGTAACATAAAATATGTAGAGGGAAAACTAAAATTGCCTTTTATTCAGAGAAGCGTGAAATTAAAAATATGAATATCGTGAGACGCAGCAGCTGCGCCTCGCTGATTATAACAAAACATTTCACATACAGTAATCACACTCCCGTCCCTCGTCCTCGTCCCCGTCCCACGTCCCGTTTCCTCGAATAATGCAAACAAATCTCTGTTTCCTTCTAATTATATTTTTCCCCACCATTATTACTCAGAGTACTCTTATTATACACAATTGACGTTATCTATTGTAGGGTAAAAATGCGTTGAATAAAAGAATATTGTGGAAAGAATATCATATTTGTGAAATGTAAAGTTAAAAATCAAAAATATAGACCACAGCTTTCCACATTTCCACTTATATAGTTAAGTTCAAGTCGCGAGTTGTGCTTTAGCAGCATAGTGATATACACATACGATTAAAGCTTAGGTATTTGCTTGTACATATATTGAATGTTTATATTTTAGTGACTGACGGTACAGCGTTTGAGAGTAAATGCGACGGTTTAAGGTTCGAAGAATGAATTATATTCAATTTTTCGATCTGGTTAGAAGACAAGACGCAGCGTTAAGGATCACCATTCAACATGTAATAATGTGGATGGTGTGTGTTACGGACGTATGCAGGATACCTATACATGAAACTAAAAAAGACTGACTGATGTGAAGAACACGAGCTTAACACACTTTCAGATGGCTTAAAAGGATGAAATTTTAATCCAATTTGCTAGTTATGTGTAAACAAAAAGTCTTTGTTACCTTAAATTTGTATGTAAAAAATGAAGAACAAGGCTATAATTAATAAATCAAGTTTAAAATTCTTTACTTTGTTAAGCAGTATACTTTATTGATTGTCATCCTTGGGCTAGAATGTAGACGAAAACTTTGAAAAATCGACGGAACTCTTTAAATATAAGTAACAGGAACACCTAAAACGATTTTAGTTACATATCACACGTACTTCGCCACCAAATACCATTTTGTTGAATATTTACAAGAAAAAAAATATAAAAGTAAAAAGAACCTGTTCAAAATAACATCGTTGGTACATAACCGCAAACGCATCATTCAATTTATTTTTTTATAATGAATAGGGAGGTAAACAAAAGACTCGGGAACCACGGATCCTCGACTGTACACTCGATTTTCCGTAAATATAGTCGTGTAATCAAAAGTCATCAATTATTTTTGGGTATTTCAAAAATCTTTCTAAGTGAAACCGACCAGGTCGGTTTCCAGGAGGCGCGGGTTCGAGTCCCGCTGCGTTAAAATTTTTATACGTTTTCTAAATAAGTATGTTTAAATATGTTCCCAGACCTTGGTATAATTTCTGTAAAGAAAAATCCCTATACATTAGACTATATCAATAATATATTTATATATTCATACATACTTCACGAGGTTAACTGTAGATTACATATAAAACTATACCGTTTCAAGTGAATGTGTAATGCACCTTCGAGCTCCAACGCTTTAATAAAGGAGTTAATTAAACCCTATTTACCAGTTACCCTTCCTTTTAATACACGCTATAGGGAAATGGCTTGGCTCATTATGATCTGCGTTTTTTCTATGATATTCTATAAATATTGCATTTTTTTTCAGCTTCACGCTGTATATGATATGTAGCAGGCTAGGAGAGAGAGCCTAGTGTTAAGACACTCTACTCCCCACTTTCCATTGAATTCTGAAGGCATTGCGTGTTGAGTGGTTCAACGTCACGTTTTGCCTCGACACCAGAGCGAAATTTAAATATTATTAGTATTATAATTTGTAGTCAGCTTCACGCTGTATCCCGCACACTGCAGGGTAGGCAGAAGGAACCGGGTATTAAGGCACTCCGTTCCCCACTTTCCGCCGAGTTCTGGAGGCATTGCGTGTTAAGTGGCTCTCTACACCAGAGCGAAGAAATAAAAATATAAATAAATATTTCATTTTCTCGAGTAAGGATCGAACCCACAACCAGTCTATTTTACAGTCACACATTGTGCCCCTGCGCCACGACTGGCCTCTATTTGATTTATAATTTGTAGTGATGAATAAACATATATTTTGCTTTAAAATATATGCGGCTTGCTTATTATATCGACGCATCGTCTACGTTGAACGGAGCAAGGAGAGATAACTTAATGTTAAGAACAGTGTTTGAAGAAGTAAGAACTCTTTACAGACGAGAGTGAAGACCTATTTTGCGTATTGTGCGATAGCGGAGCTCACCTCGGTGTTTTCATTACATGATTATCATATTATATAACACTCTTCTACATATATCTACTACTACTACTACGGACGGAAGCGCCAAACGCTACGATCTCTACATACCTCTTTCGCCTCGTCCACTGTCATCAACCTCTTCATACATGCCCTCCATACATATAACAATTGTATATAATTTTAGTATATCATATGACTTATAAAATAGGCGTATACCTATACATATATATAAAAAAGCGATACCTATTAGAAAGTTAATAGAATAACATTAAATATACATAAAACAAAATTGTTTTATCACCATTCGGATGTTCAGAATCTCACTGGCAAATGTGGATGATCATAAGCTGAGGCTATAGAAACACAAATAAAACCGTTCGCAGGCTTTACACGTACGGTTTATCGCTAACATTATTATTAAAGGCAGCTAAACCCAAAACATCCGTTTACAAGAGCCGTATTATGTTACCTAGTAAATAATACGAAACAAAGACAATACCGCGCACAGTGTTAATAATAGCTTGCTTGTCTACTATGAAATAAAAGCTTTTAATATGGAAAGTGCTCAACGTTACCTGATATAATCAAATTAATGTGAATATATTTTGTAAGATTAATAATTTTTTTTTTGTTCAGCTTCACGCTGTATCCCGCATACAGCAGGATAGGCAGAGGGCACCTATTGTTAAGACACTCTGTTTTCTACTTTCCGCCAAATTCTTCGAAGCATTACGTGTTTAATGGCGGAACTCAATGCCGCGCTTTGTCTTGTTACCAGAGCGAAGAAATGAAAATATTAATAAATAATAATTCATTTCCTCGGGTAGAAATCGAAACCCCAACCGTCACGTTTACAATCACATCTATAGTCAGCTTGTGGCACTGCGCCACAACGGCCTCAAAGCAATGCTTACAGAATTCTTAGACTTGGCTGTAGTGGCTTATAAAGTATTTACTTTATTAACCACTTTAATCACGAATACCACCGTCAAATCTGCAACCAAATAACCGGTTTCGCCTAACAATAATGGCAACCATACAGACTAATATTAATAGCTTAACACAAGCTTTATACAGGGTGTCAGCAGGAATACCATATGGTTATCACGAGGACCGTAACAAATGTTGTAATATATCATAACGTATTAACGCAACGTAACTGAGTGCAGGTGAGATTAAGTTTGTGCGATGTACGGTAGTTTTGATTTATGCTGTCCACTTAGAACAGTAGGGATGCTATTCAAGTAGCTCTATTATGAAGTAGGTAGGTAGTGGATAGGTACCCAATGTTTATGTTGTTTGTGTGATGGTATAGCGTTTATGTTTGTGTGTATTAAAAAATGTTGAGATTTGTCAAAAAACTTTTGTATAATATATAAGCAAAATGCGTGATTTAAAATCATTGCAACGTCCATTTTTGTGATCTTTTTTTAAAAATAATAATACTTTTATATTTTGCCGGTACTTTCTCACGGTGTTTATAAGTATATCTTGAAATAACATTACTATAAAAGCGATTTTCAATTTCAATTAACTCATCAAGAATTCTGTACCAATTTGAGGATTGCAGATCGACAAGGCGTACAATTTATAAAAGTTGACATATTCAAGTTTGTGTTCATATGCATTAATTTTATATGAAATGGACTACAAATATAAGTTTATAATCTCATTTTTTTCCTTAATTTGTATTGTAAGTTCTCGTTTCATACCAAATTTCATAACTATATGCACCTACTCTATAGATTAAGATAACGCGTAGAATTTCATACAAAAAACAGCAGAAACGATACATAAATTCTCGTATCTTTTGATTACGTTGACTTAGAAGCTTGCCTCTGTGCTCTAAAAGACCATAGACTATATGTTAATAGCTTGATATTTCCACACGAGCACAAGATAAATGATCTTAACAGACGGAGAACAAAGTGATTTTTTTATTCCGTTTTTCCTTTTGAGGTAAGTAACCCTAATTATGTTGTTTATTGCATTCATACTCGTGAACCGTTAAATATTTATTACGCAGTTAAGACGTATGAGGTAAGATGGTGTCGGGCTCAAATATCAAAAAAAGAGCATATTCGTATGTACGTAGTGTAATTTCACAGCATCTCTGTGTAAACCTAACAATTATATTAAGATTATTCTCTTATTTAATTTTAGGGGAACATAGAATATTAAAACTGGGTTCCCAGGCTCCCTCTGCATACAATGCTATGAGGGAAATACGTCAATCACATATAACATATTTTTATTTTTACATAATATTTTTAACTTTATCTATAAAATAGTAGGAATTAGTGATATTTCACTATGAGTCCATCTCCATCATTACTATAAATTGGGATAAAATTATAAAAATATATTTATTTCGTAACAATATTATTCTGCCATTGAAAAGATCCGTTTTTTTCACGAAATAACATTTCTATTTAGATAAAGCTGCGATAAGCCGCTAACAGACGTAATAGTCTACATTTCAATATAAAAAATATATAACATGGTTCTTTTTCTATTATATTTTGGTTATAATATAAACATAAACAAATAATTAAACCATTTGTAATTAATATAAACACCTATAAATTAAATTCCGAAATGAAATGAGGCCGGTCGTGGCGCAGCGGCACGAGGTGTGACTGTAAAACCGACTGGTTGTGGGTTCGATCCCCACTCGAGGAGATAAAATATTTACTTAAATTTATATTTCCATTTCGTCGCTCTGGTGTCGAGGTTAACCTCGAGGTTAACCGCGCTTAAGCGCGGCGTTGAGTTCTGCCACTCAACACGCAATGCCTCCAGAATTCGGCAAGAAAGTGGGGAACGGAGTGTCTTAACACTGGGTTCCCTCTGCCTACTCTGCTGTGAAGCTGATTTATTTATAAATTAAATTAAATCAGCTTCACGCTGTATCCCGCACACGGCAGAGTAGGCAGAGGGAACTTAGTGATAACACACCGTTCCCCACTGTCCGCCGAGTTCTGGAGGCATTGTGTGTTGAATGGCGGAACTCAACGCCGCGCTTTGGCCGGATACTAGAGCGAAGAAATGATTATAAATGCCAGTAAATATTTTATTTCCTGAAGTGGGGATCGAACCCACAACCAGTTCATTTTACAGTCACACTCTGTGCCCCTGCGCCGCCACGACTGGTCTCGATGTAATGAATAAATATTATTTAATCGTCTATCACTTTAATTAGAGCTTACTTTGCAACGAATTTATGTTAAAATAACAACGAAACGGTCGGAATGGCAAGATGAGAAACAAGAGAGAGCTGCGTCTGTAATTAACATAGTAATTATAGGCGTCTAATTGACTCACAGTTCATGCTTTGAGTATCAAAAGGGCGTGAGGAAACTTGAGAGACAGGCGTACTTGACAGTATTTACTATGTAATTTGGATATTCATTAAATATCTGTAATATTAATATTAATTAAATAATTAACCAGATATTGACATATTTCTACAAAGTTGTTATCGAATTTTAGTCTTTTTTCACGCTATATCCCCTATAGCAGGGTAGGCAGAGTGAGCCTAGTGTTAAGACACTCTGCTCCCTACTTTCCGCCACTAAACGCCGCCCTTTGCCTCGACACCAGAGCGAAGAAATAAAAACATTAAATATTTTATTACTTACCGTGGGTATCGGACCCACAAACTGTGGCCTTTATAGTTTTACAGTCACAAGTTTGTGCCAATGCGCCACGACTAGCCTCGTCTCGTTTGTAAATCACTACAAGTATTTATTTTATTTCTTTACAGCAAAATTGATATTCCTGTTTTACAAATATTTTTTACAAAAACATATTTGTTATTATTGATATTGTAAAACATATCAATATTTTGCCATTGATCAAATATTTTTTTATTTTTAATTGGACAACCGTCCAAAGGTTTCGTTACCCATTATGTAACTACAAGTACATGCAACAATGCTGTACTGTTGCAGATATAAATGCATATAATTACAATATATGAAAAATATACAGTATATACAATATTGTTAGAAATTGGAAGCGGTTGTAGTTTAAAAAAAAACACGATAAAAACACATCCTCAATATGTTTCTAAGCTATTTGAAAAGGGATACTGTGTAATTGCAATAAGTGATATGTATCACCTACTAACTATACTTCACACTAGTTTCCTTCCAATAGGGTCCATTGCCTACAAGCAACTGCCGATTGACACAATTCCACTGCTTTTATAGTTATTTTCACCTAAATCTACTCTCTTTTACACGAATTTGCTAACAATATATATATATATATATTTAATTCAATCTCCACCTAAATCTAAGAAAGCACACAGAAGACAAAGAAAAATATACACGAAGGTCCTCCACAAATAAGACTCCATTGGTCATTCAGGTTTAAATATTTGTCCATGGCACTGGTTATAGGAATACGAAGAACGGCTTTTCATATTCAATTGAATCTCGTGGTTCATTGATTTTCAATTTGTATGGGGCGTGCAGTGAGCGGGATGGGACAGCCGCGTTTCAAATAGACAAATAAATCTATGTTAGGCCAAGAATCCTGTGAAACAAACCGCGCTGCCTGGCTATTAATGGTCATGCTGCTCCGCAATTTCGCAGCGTAATTAAATTCTAACAAGTTATTAATCAACCTTAATATAGTAGTACTAGTTAGATATACATAAATGAGTAAAGTTTTTAATTATATATAAACTACGTGCGAATAGAGGCCGTAGTGGCGAAGGAGTAGAAACGTGTGACTGTAACGCGACGGTTGTTCATTCGATTCCCTCTCCGTAGAATGAATTATTGTTTATTTATTTTTATTTCATTTCTTCGCTCTGATACCGAGGAAAGAGCGCGTTAATTTCCGCCACTCAACAAGCAATGCTTCAAAAATTCGGTGGTAAGTGAAGAACGGAGTGTCTTTAAGCTAGGTTCCCTCTTCCTTTACGGTGACAGGATACAGCATGAAGCTAAAAAAACGACGTTTATCCGTCATTATTTGACGCTCAATCCGAAATTATAAAAGAATAAAAAACACTGGACTGGCTGTGCGACAGATAATACGAGTACGGCTGCCAATGCACAAATATAAACTATCAGTATACAATTTTTTTTATCTACGAAACATTTTTAACACATACTATAGTAAAAATAAATATATTTTACAAAAAAAATAGATATTAACAAACGTGTGAACATTTCGAAAATTTAGGAAGTATTTATAGGATAGGATTACTAACCCAACGCAGCGGTTTGTCTAGCTTTGCCTGGTTTCTCTTTTGCTATCGGAGCTCTGTAAAACAGAAAGTATATATACGAGTAACGAAAGGTCACATACATATTTCCTAAAATAACTGATGATAACATTTATTGGCTAATAAAAAAAAAACTAAATTAAAGAATGAGAAAAACCGTTCAAGTGGGAGTCGGACTGAGAGCGGCGTACTAATATTAAGATTAGGGCAGTACAACTTACAAAAGTTGATAAACTATATCTTGCAGTCGTATGCACTGATTTTATATGAAATTAACTAAAAGTATAATTTTGCAATTATCTTTTTCTATGAAATATCTAGAAATTTTCACTTTTCAGATTTTTGACTTTGTTTTGTGCTATTAATTCTCACTTACTGCCAAATTTCAAACGATACATAAATGTATATTTTGTTACATTGGGTTTATTTTTATACGTTAAGTTTTATTTTTCCTTTGCTCTAAGACACCATATACCTGGATAATTGATATTAAATAACTTAAAACGTAGACGTGATCTCGAAATAAAATTTGAAAGACGGACAGACGTACAACAAAGTTATTCGATAATTGTCCGATTTTTCCTATTGAGGTACGGAGCTCAAAAAATAAGTTGAAATTTAAAATTTGTAACAGGAAAAAATATAAGAAATTCAAAAGCACATATTAAAAACATTGGATCTGAAAATATATATAATTAAGCTTAAGCTAGATTCACATATTATAACTAAACATACAGATTGAAATATTGTGTGTCAAAAGAATATGACAAACAGAAGCCGAATTACGTAATAATGACAAATTGGTAGAAATACTGGATAAAGTTTTATAGATTTAGTATAGGACTATCCAAAACTCTTAATTGATTTCGTTATATAGTCGTATAAAACCAAATATAATGAAAAAGTTTAATTTAGTTTGCAATGTATGTTTGTTCGAGTGGAATCTTGCAATTCAAAATAATCGATGGAATTGAAATTTATTATATGCACGTTTAATTTAGATGACAATGTATGTGTTAGCTGTGTAATTTTATTCTAAATCCAACATGGCGGAACAGTCAAGATGGCGGACCTTATTATTGATAGTTTTCATAAACTCCTACAATATGTATCAAATGATTAAAGATTTGACGTGTAGTAAAAAGTAAACAAACCATTGTTGGGTAAACAAACAAATCAGACACCGAATCCAATTTTATTAATGTTTTTTTTTGCCCTTTTGTTCAACACTTATATTGTGTTCAGCTACAATACTTCAATATAAAACTTCACTCGATAACTGTCTTCTATGGAGATTTTTTGATACAAAAGTTTTAAGGAAACTTTACTGTTTGATAAATATTTTTATGGTGGAATGGTAGGGTTGTTAAATAAAAAATATTATGATTTCATATTTTAGTATCAACCAAGTGAATATGATCAAAAAATCGGTTGTGATGGATGACACTTTTTTATAATAATTCAATATACATATACGTAATATAAAAAATAGAGCCTATCATAAAATACAAAATAACGATTTTAATTTATTTTTTTTCTAAATTTCACAACTCTCCAAAC
This sequence comes from Heliconius erato demophoon, assembly GCA_018249695.1. Taxonomy (NCBI): domain Eukaryota; kingdom Metazoa; phylum Arthropoda; class Insecta; order Lepidoptera; family Nymphalidae; genus Heliconius; species Heliconius erato. Next base: position 25,159 of record DWQW01001221.1, read on the forward strand.
ATGAGTGTGCAAATTTTGGTACAATGATCACAAATGAGTGGAAGTTGACATTTTCCTGCAAGTTATAATTTCTAGTAGTCTGCCACTCAACACGCAATGCCTCCAGAACTCGGCAGAAAGTGGGGAACGGAATGTCTTAACACTAGGTTCCCTCTGCCTATCCTGCTGTGTGCGGGATACAGCGTGAAGCTGATTTATTTGATTTATTTACAATTTCTAGTGATTAGAAGAAAATATAAGCACAGTCAGTAAATGTAGTAACGACTGCTTCCGATATAAATTGACTTTTATTCTCTTAGAGTAAAGAAGGCGAGCCGAATTGATATGTATTTCTATCAAATTCATAAATTTATCTTTCTAGATATATCGTAGAATCTTTTTGATTTTTTTTGGTACAGCTGTAGATTCCAAAAGATATGGCAACTTTGATCTTGTACCTGTAAGAGGTTCTTGACTTTAAACCCACACTTCCATTCTATCCTGCTAGCCCTGATTTCAATGTATATAGCAGAGCTTGATGACAATTCAAATAACATTATCTATAGCAATTTGGTAAATGTGTTCACTGAAGTACTCAAAAACTTAAAAAGAATTTTTCTTTCAGATTATAGGAAGAAAATCATGCAAAAAGAAAGTTGACTCTAGTTGAAATATTCATGTATTAAAGCGCATTAGACACTTTAAAAGGAGCAGCATTGTTTACGTTGCAGAGTTCAATCGTGAAAGAACCGATTCTGAATAAGACAACTTATTCACACTGGGTGGGCCATAATATTTTACAACTGAAAACGTTTGAGTCCACCGTAAGGTCTCCATTTTCAGTTTTCATATGAAAACATCAAGAATAAGCTAGTTTCGAAAGCCACATCTAGATAGTTTATATAATTATAAAATCAGTTTTCATTTTATTTTGCACATAATACTACGTAAAAGTATCAAAAACATATTTTATTTTTATCTCACCCCCATATGTGGGCATTTTGCCAATTTGGAAACACCCCTGTAATTTCCTGAAAATTACATATTTTTTTCACGATTTCTGTTTCTTTTGACATATTAACTTTAATTTCATAAAGAAATTTCGAAATGTATATTGTCCGTTTATGCTCTTAATAAGTGAAGTACTTGCGTTAACAAGTAAATTTAAATTACTTGATCGGCTGATTTTAATTTTAAAAATAATTAAAACCGAGTACTTAAGTCACCTGACAGGTGACTTAAATAATCAGATTTAATTATTTTTTCCTTTCATGTCATATAAATTTTGGTATGACGTTATAATTATACAGTACGAGTTTGAAGAAGAAGCTTATTTAATTCTGATTAAATAAAAAATTGTTTATATTTTTTTCCTTTTAATTTATTTTATTAATTTTGTCATTGTACGAGAAGAACGTTCCCAAAATGTATCATTCATATTTCCTAAATATATCAAATTTCATATCTTATGTAAATAAGAGCACGTACCACAACGACTCATTGGCTAACCAGATGTATCGGAAAATCTAATGGGACGTCTCGCTAACAGTATGTAAATTGGAAGCCATATCGCAAGCAAACTGAAAATGGAGACCTTACGGCGGAAAGATATTCAAATATATTCTATAATTTACCATATCCAGCGTATACAAATAGTTGTGGTGTGCCCGCATATAATGTTTATTTTAGAAAGCAAGTATGCATTCCGAACGCGTGCACGTACGCCGAGTCACTGGTCCGCTGCTGGCCAGATGTATTGGAAACCTAACATAATGTCTCGCAAATAGTATGTGCACTGCATACAGAGCTGGTTGCAAACTGAAAACAGTAGCTTCACGTAGTGCGCTCCAATTCGGCTTTGAAAAACTACGAATTGTAATTGTTTTAACTGGGCTAGTAATAGTCAGATCATTTAGTGGCGTACAGGCGTGTGACTATAAATGCGACAGGTTGTGGTTCGATCCCCATTCGGGGATTCATTTCCCATTTATATTTAAATGTATTTTTTCCATTTCTTCGCTCTGGGGTGGAGACAAAGTGCGGCGTTCAGTTCTGCCACTCAACAAACTCCAAGTATCGGCGTAAAGTAGGGAGTAGAGTATCTCAATACTAGACTTCTTTTGCCTACCCTACTACATATAGAATTCACCGTAAAGCTGAAATAAAATACAATTGTTATTATGATACTACCAGGATCAATTGTTAAGAAATATTATAACGTTACACAGTTAGTAAAAATATATATCAATTCAATGTATCATAAAATACTGTTTTAACAAGACAAAAATAAAATTGTGTCGAAGCAGGCCGCTAGTAACACCTCCGACATACAGAATCCTAAAATACGAGCTATAAAAATAAAAGTAGGGAACCGCGATACTACGACCTCGTTTCGTCCCAGTACGGTCATTTCGTTCCAACATCCGAAAATTGTCACCTCGCTGCCGTCTTCATTTGCAACAAATATAGAGCCCTTGCCTCAGCAATAAATTGCTGAATTTACTTTCCCGCTTTCTCTTTAACCGTGCTATTTTTCAGGATCCTTTTTATATAAAAGGGCTTTAGCACCAATCGCGTTGTCTAGAATGATTTTTACGGGTTTATTTTACAGATATCCCGCAAATGTCAGTAACAATAGATAATAATTGAAGTATTAGGTAGAGTGCATTTAGTATATCTATATGGGATTCGCCTATCGATGATTAAGTTCGCTTTTAATAGGGTTTATCTATACATATAATAAAATTGACATTGATCGCTGTCTGTACATAGAAGATATATAACAAAATCCATTATTGGATGCATGTGGCCATGTAGTAGAACCAAAAACAATATTTTTTAAAATGTTTTTGTCTGTTTGTTTGTGCGCTTGTGCACGCTAATCTCAGAAAACCTACATATTTTGATTACGCGGCGGATAATATTGACAAACCTTAATTGCGATCATATGCACTTTTCGGATTTCTTTTTATTTATTTGTAAAGGAAGTTCTCACTTCGTGCCTTTCATAACTATAGGTCTACGTGGTAATGCATATATGCTCGTATCTTTTCTTTGTGTTGACTTAGAAGCTTATTTGTTTGTGCTCCAAAGGACTATAGACCTGAATATTTGATATTATTTTCAGCTTGATACCTCCATGTGATCTCGAAATAAATGGTCTTAACAGACGAATAACAAAGTGATCCTATAAGGTTTCGTTTTTTTCCTTTTGAGGTACGGAACCCTAAAAATACGTTTGTATATATTACTCTGTGTTTCCCTTGCAGGATTGGCAAATAGAAAGTAATGACTACCCTTTTCACAATATCCATCGGAATTTAGGGCCCTGCGTGCTCGGTAGTAGTTTTGTGTTTCTTTTGTATCAGGAAACCCTGTAAGGAATATTTAATGAAACAATAGAATATAAATTAAATTTATTAATTCTTAATTATGCGTACGAATATTATATTATTTATTATTAAATATACGAGTATACACATTACATTTTTATTACAGGATTTTAGCAATAATTATTTAATAACTTATTTTTTCATATATTGTAGACCATAGTGAATGGACTTGTGTAACGACTTTTGTGAAACCAAGGGTCGGTATTTAATCGAAGTGTCGTCTACAGTGCCCTTGTGTTTGACAATAAAGGGAAATACAATCTCTTTGTTTAATATCTTAAACCTCTATAAAAGAAAAATCTACTATATATTTAATTACTGCGCGTGATTAATATTAAAACATAAGATATGGGACTTTTTTCCAATAATTATTAATAAAAAATCTTTTGAGTTAGATAAGAATATAAAATCTTTTGGAATAGATCGAACTTCTTCTTCTAAAAATATATGTACATAGCAGACGACCTGTTGGGGAATGGCGATCCCACGAACCTGAGTCCTCTGGAGGAGATAGAGGTAATGGTGAAACCGATGCACACCGAGTCACCGACGTTGAACAGGTGGACGTCCCGTAGTCTTCGTTCGTTAGTTCCCAATCCATCCAAACTCCATTCCATAGTCCAAATTTAGTTTCGTATATTTTCAGTAAATGCTACGCATTATCAGATAAACTGTGGTTACCCAAAGATGGATCCGGAATAATACATCACCGTAAAAAAATAACATTATGCAAGGGACCATTACGTATTTCACCTGTGTCCCCACGCAAGCCTTATATAGATTTCTTTGGACCCGAGAATTATGAAAGAGAAACACAATAATAATAATAACGTTGCAATAGCAATAATAACTAAATTTTCTTCTTACATTAGAGAAACGCGTAAAACTACAACGATCGTAGAAGTAGAATCGAGCTGGCGCCGCTCCAATGGTTGAACTACCTATAATTATGTATGTTAATACGTGCGAGGTGATTCAGATAGCGTCTAACGACTTCCTTCGATAAAAACAAAGTTGCGTTGAAATTTTAGTTCCGTAGTTGCAAGTTTATTGCCGAATTGCGTGTACTGTTCGCAATCGGGAGCCCGCTATCGCTCTTTATATAGACATTGATTTAATTTACATAAAATTTTGATGGGCGCGCGATAAGTTTTACAGTTGTATTAATAAATTCTTTGAAGATTCACAAATATAAAAAAAATAAATAAATATATAAGCTTCACGCTGTATCCCGCACACAGCAGGGTAGGCAGAAGGAACCTAGTGTTAACACACCCCGTTCCCCACTTTTTGCCGAATTCTGAAGGCATTGCTTGTTGAGTGGCAGAACTCAACGCCGCGCTTTGCCTCGAGACCAGAGTGAAGAAATGGAAATAAAAATTACAAAGATTACATTAGATTCACAAATATATTTTTGTATAATAATTAAATGTACATGAGAAATCAATAAAGATGTAGATCGTGCCAATATAAAGTGGAACAGTGTTATAAAGTGTCGATAAAGTTAAATTGACACGGGCCAAGAAATTGCTATCACGTTAAATACTGCAATGAATTACGTGCTTTTGATATAAGTTTCAGTAGAACTCGCCGGGTTCTGAAAAATGATATGATTAGATCAAAACTCGCAACACGTAGTTTGTAAAGCAAACAATTTTATGAAAAATTTGTACCTGAATTCTATTATTTTTTGAAAACAGTTTCATTGAACTTTTAGTTCAATAAAACAGCTTTATTGAACAGTGTGTTCCTGACAGGTTGTGGGTTTGATTCCATCTCGAGGACTGAAATATTAATTATTTTCATGTCTTCACTGTTGTAAAGCATTGCGTTGAGTTCCGCCACTCAACACGGAATGGCTCCAAAATTCGGCAGAAAGTGCAAAACAGAGTGCCTTAACACTAGGCTCTCTTTGCCTACTCAGCTTGAACTTCACTTCTCATTCACAGCGTGAAATGAAGCTCAAGAAGAATTAATTATATTAATAACATTACTGATTAATTTTTTTTTAGTATCGTTAAAAAACTCTGAAGGGTCGTCATATACGAGATGTATATCTCACATATAAAAAGATAATTGACGCATTCGTAAGCTGCTAAAGAAAAAAAAATCCCCAAAAATCCCGAAATCTAGGGATCATATTATCATATAACTTGCTATTTGGAACAAAATAAATGTAGTTTCCACATACTCTTAGAATACATTCTTTATTAAATAATATTATAATAAAGAATATATTAATAAAGATTCAAATTTCATACGTATTCATTAAGTATTTAATAAAGATAGTTTTATTTGCTTTTGAAATTCCTTATTATTTAGACGTTTGAAAATGCGAAGACCTACCTAAAAACATTACACTATATGAGATATCAAAATAAAATAGACGATATAAAATAAAATTTAAACTGTTTACGAATATCTTGGTAATGTCCCGGTGTGGGCAGCAACCATTGACTCATTTTACAGCCCGTATCTAAACGACCTCAAAAGGGGAAGATATCAAATTTTATGTTTTAGATTTCACAGAATACAAGTGAAACAAATTATAGATATAAATTATTGTAGCAGAGATAGATGTTTTTATTTTGTTCATATGTCTTGTAACCATTATTTCTCATATAGTATACATATATAAAAATCAGCTTCACGCTGTATCGCGAACACAGCAGGGTAGGCAGAGGGAACCTAGTGTTAACACACTCCTTTCCCTATTTTTTCGCCAAGTTCCGGAAGCATTGCGTGTTGAGTGGCGGTATTCAACGCCGCTCTTTGCCTCGACACTAGAACGACGAAATGAAAATATAAATGTAAATATTTCATTTCCTCGAGTGGGGATCGAACACACAACCAGTCGGTTTTACAGCCACACTCTGTGCCCCTGCGCCACGACTGACCTCAATAGTATACATATATGTTATGTCAAATAAGTAAATAACGTTAATAGTTACCCAAAATAAAACATAATATGTACTTTACAGTTTTATATACAACGCCGTAGTCAGTACTTTTTCATTTTAATTTGTTTTATTAAAAAATCTTGTAACTTCTAGGCAGACAAACCTTTTACAACTTTCTCAATATAATTTTCAATTAAGTTAAAATAATAATTTTATTTGAAAGCATCACTTCAGTGGGGCTGTTCCTCTTGACGCTGCTTCCTTGATATTGGACATGACCAGAGTGTCAATATTTTACAAATAAATACCTAAAAGAAAATATAAAAAATGAGGCCGTCATGGCGTAGCAGCACAGCGTCTGACAGTAAGAGCGACGTCGTGGTTTCTATTCCAGTCAAGGGAATTAATTATTTAAATTAAAATAATTCTGGTTACAAGACAAAGTGCAGCGTTGAGCCCCACCACTCAACACACCACAATGTCTCGAAAATTGAATAGAAAATTGAAAACAAAGTGTCTTAACACTAGGTTCCCTACCTTGTTTTAGTGTGGAACAAAAAAAAATAATCTACATTTTTTAAGATTAATATGTGCTGTAAATAGGCGGAAACCAAAAAAAATATTGTATAATTTTGTCTGCGTACAATCTAAAATTTAAAGATAAACAAATATAAACTAAGTCTCCTACTAAATTTTAAAAAATCTTTCACTCAATAAGTAATATTGGAATACACTGTGAACACTATGGTTGCTGGTTCGATTACCACTCGCAGAAATGTATGATTTTCATTTCCCCGATCTGGCGACAAGAAGTGCAGAATCGTGACTAATCCGAGAGGAAAGTAGATAAGGTGTGGCCTGATGTTAAGTTCTCTCTGCCTAACTAACTAATGCATTATACAGCGTGATCTTACAAATAAGTAGTAAAATATATCTAATACTTTTTATACATTCCCTCGCTCTGGTAACGAGACAAAGCGCAGCGTTGAGTACCGCCACTCAATACTTTCAGAATTCGGTGGAAAATTGGGAACTGAAATGTCTTAATTGATACAACGTGAATATAGAACTTCGTAACTGCTCTTACTTTTTAATAAGAATGTACCATAATATTTAACTTATCTCATCATATATAGCATAAGTGAGCATATTACTTGAATTTCCCGCCCGCAGCTTCCAGTCGATGGAAAGGCCAACTTGGAAGCAATTTTCCCAAACTTATTACCAAGTAAATTTCCATGCACTATGTTATTAAATTTCCCTTACAATGTTGGTTTTATTACTTACTACGTTATAAGATAAATGTTTGTGACAAATATTTTGCTTTGGTACCAAAAATCATCGAAAAACTTTCGGCGGCTTTTATAGGCTACAATTTAAAAATATATTTTAATAAATATATATTTATTTAGTTTTAAATTAAGTAGATAATTACATTTCTATTTTTTTTTCATTTTCAATAAAATACTAAGAACCCATTTGTTCATTAATATTAAGAAAAATATAATCCTAGGCAGAGGGAACCTAGCGTTAAGACACTCCGTTCCCCATTTTCCACCGAATTCTAGAGGCATTGTGTGTTGATTGGCGGAACTCAACACCTCGCTTTGCCTCCACATCGAAATCGAACCCATAACCTGTCGCGTTTTACACATTTTGTGCCCCTGCGCCACGACGTCGACGCCACGACGCCTAATTAATATTATATATTATTTCTAACATTAAACTTAAACGTTGTTAAATTACGTAGCTTTTCCTTGACACTAACTTCCATTCACAAGTAACAACTACAATTGGTTCAAGGCGACCGCTTAGCCCATACTTGGTCGTAAATCATATTATATTCCTCTTGGGACACTAACTAACTTCCGCCATCTCGAATACGAGAGATCATTGTTTCTAAAGATCAAAGCAACACTTTCTATACGAGGTTTAAAACTCAACGAGGTTAGACGAACGGTCAATAAAGGATCTTTTCCCTTTTGGATATAGATTTACAAAGTCCCAACTTGGACTCGGACCCTTGTTGGGTAGAAATAACTTCGCCGTAAAACAAATATCATGTTTGCTATATCCTTTATTTGATTTTAATGGGATATTTTGTAGGTCACCAGTCGTCTGTTTATTTAGATTCACAAAATGAAATAAAGTTGTGAGGATGGCTATAAAACTTTTATCTTATTCTATCAGAGCAGTTGTGATTTTCAAATTTATGAAATAACTTTATAATTATACCTTAAAATTATGATATTGTTTTAAAGATATCCTTTTATACCTATTTTGTTGTAACATTTTCGCAATAAAAAAAAATTATAGGAATATTTGACATTTTTCCTATTTTACCTTTTTGCTTTAATAACAGATTTCAATTTTATTTTTTTTAAATAATGGAAATTTGTAAAATAACATTATTTAGTAGTTTATATGATAGAAATTATAGTGGAATAGCATCTGACGGCAACCGTGCTGGCTGTGGGTTCTATTCCCACTTGCAAAAGTGATATTTGTGAGTTTCACTACTCGATACGCAATATCCTAATATTCAAAATCATAAAATGTATTTTTCTTAGCTGTGCTCACGCTATGTCCATATAGCAGGGTAATCAGAGGGAATAATAAATAATATTAAATATACTTTATTGCACATTTAAAAAAAACAAAACAACTTACAACCTAGGAACCTAGTGTCAAGATGCTCCGTTCCCACTTTTCCGCGGAATACTTCAAAGCATTGCTTATCGAGGAGCGGTACTCAAGGCCGCGCCCTGCATTGTAACCAGAGCAAAGAAATTAGATTATTAAATATCAACTCCCCAAGTGGGAATCGAACCCACAACCATCGCGTTTACAGTTACATGCTTGTTTGTGCCACTGCACCATGACGACCTCGAAAATATTCTTATTTTAAATAGACTTTTACAAGCAATTTTTTATTATCTTTGTCTATCCTACTACATATAGTATCATAAGATATAAATCGTGAAGCTATCATAACCGTCATTTGGCCTACTTATTCACCTTATATAGTGAGGAAAACTAAGAATTTAATAATTTTAAAATAACTGCAGAATGTCTTAAAGTGAGAGAGAGAGAGAGAAAGTGTAGACTTAAAAAAGAAAAACTTATATAAAGTATGTTTAAAAAGTTTTACGAAATATTATATCACATGATATTTACCATTATAAATAGCGCAACGCCTAGCGGGTATGCTTAATCACATGAAATCTCACAAAACTACTGCATGAAATGGTTAAACAAATGTGTCATTTACTGATGATGTCTAAATCAATTCAATGATCGTTGTTGTTGTTGTTGATTTATTCTCAATAGTTGTGTTTGTTCAATTATACAAAGGCTATCCAAACAATTTTTGGTTATTAAATATATATGATACAAAATGACAGTCATCTATACTGATGATGTGTAATTTATCCTTGGTGCGCTTGTTTTGTCGCCAGTTGAGCCTGACAGATGACAGCGCGACGCTGTGTTGTTACGAACAGACAAATATGGTACTATCGTGCTCTCATAAACGGGCTCAAATATTAATCCTTTAATAAATTACTCACATTTTCTGCGTTCAAAGAGTGAATAACATGAATGGTAATCATATTTTCTGTAAAATTATTGTTTAATGTTTGTTTATGTTGCTACAGTAATTTTCACGTCGTTTGTACGATAATCGTTACACACTTTTAAAATTTTTACGTCTTACTATGAAATTTATAATATATTTTGTTTTAGTATTTTAGGTTGCTGTATAAATGCTTAGGTTGCAAGAAAGCATACGTATATGCAGCGAGCAAAATGACTATTTGGTACCTTATATTTTTATTTTGTTATAATATGATTAATATTTAGTAAAATATAAAATCTATTAACGTATAAATATAAAAATATTTATTAGGACTGTTTGTAGGTAGCACAGAATGCACCCAAATGTTTCGCACGCAGCAACAATTTTTTTTAATTATTTAATAGTGTATTAAATTTTTCAACTTTTATAAAAAAACACAATTTAAAGTAAAAATTATTAGAGATTCATTAGATGATAATACATATTTAATAGAAAATTTCATACTACGTAAAGCATTAAATTATATCTTTCTTACACAATTAAAAAAAATACTAATAGAAAGAAGTATAAGAGCTAAACATCATCAAACTTAATTTATTACAACAAACGTTTATAAAAATTGAATGTTGTTTAAGACCTTTAATTTGTTTTCAAAAGGAAAAAAACATAAAGTAGATTAATCGTCAGACCTTTATTAGCAAAGCAATTGTTGCCGGAGCTTAATTTCGAAAACCAACAATGAAAATGAAAAATAAAAATAGAAAAGAGTGCGCTCGCCCTCCCCCTCTAATGAATGAGGAGTAATTTGAGTTTAAATAAAGGAGAGCACAATATAATACCCATTTTTAAAAGCAGCACGACGAGCAAATTACCGTGCCATCCAATTTAAATAAACAATAAGAGAAAATTGTTGACATTGCTATACCCATTATAGGTGGAGATCCCATCGTTTAAAACTGTAGGGATTAGATTTTCTAATGAAACTTATATTTAAGAATGATACATGATAGTAGAATAGATTACACTAGGGTTGCCTAAAAAAATCCTGCCGCAATCACCTTTAATTAATGTTTTTCGTAACTCGTTTTTGGAGAAAATTGCACTCATATGTTTTTTATGTGAATCGCACATCATTTGAAAGAAAATCGCATAAGGAATTGGAA
>DWQW01001222.1:0-36146 GCA_018249695.1 Heliconius erato demophoon
AACACGCAATGCCTCCAGAATTCGGCAGAAAGTGGGGAACGGAGTGTCTTAACACTAGGTTCCCTCTGCCTACCCTGCTGTGTGCGGGATACAGCGTGAAGCTAATTTAATTTAATTTTTTTTTAATAAATAAATTAATATTTTTTTTCAGCTCGTTCTTCGACACCTTCTTCCCCATTTTCCACCGATTATATGTATTGTGTATTGAGTGACGGAACTAAACGCTGCGTTTAGCTTCGACATTACAGCGAGAAAATGAATATATTAAACTAAAATATCTGCCCCCAATAAACCTCTATAATAGAAAATTATACTCCCCAGTCCCTACACTATGAAGGTTGTTTAATGTAGGTCAATATAAGACGTCACATACAATATTATATACAAGTGGGTGGATGAGGAGCCCTCATCCATACCTGGCTATTCAACCGCTTGACAACTTCCAACTTCCGGGTAAAATTGTGAAGATTTTGCTGGTTAATATACGTAATAGACAAAATTTTGCTTTATAATAGCTAGTTATTATTTACATTTAAGTTGAGCATTTAAATTTTAAAATAAACAGTAATACGTGCTGTACCATTTTTTTTAATTACGATATATAATGAGGCCGTCGTGGTGCAGGTGTGACTGTAAAGCGACGGTTGTAGGTTCGATCGCCACTCGAGGGAATGAATAATTATTTCTTATTTTTTTCCTTTCTTCACACAGGTACCAGTACAAAAAGCCCGGCGTTAAAATTCCGCGGATAGTGAGAAAGGATAGATAGATAGATAGAAAAACTTTATTGCACACAAAGCTGTGACAGATAAAAATAAAGAACTTCCAGGAAAGGAGTAGATTAACACTGGGTTCCCTCTGCTTTCCCTGCTATATGTGTGATTTCACGCCATAAAGCTGATTTAATTTATGATATATAAAATTTTAGACACAGAGCTTGACTGTAATGCGACGGTTGCGGGTTCGTTTCCTACTCGGTAACAAAACAAAACGTGGTGTTGAATTACGGCAATCAATACACATTGTCTCGAAAATTGGATCAAAGCTCTGGTAGTAACTTCTTTACACTAGGTCCTCATTGCCTGCCCTGCATTAAAGGGAATACAGCGTGAAACAAAAAAAAATATAAAAATTAAATTAAATCTAATAAATGTTTTTAGATAAATAATTGTATATCGATATGTCATTAAACGCTTAACTCATTTCCTTCAACATTTTATAACTTTTTTTACTAAAAAAACAAAACATGTTATAATTAAAAAATGCGTGGAAAGAGATTTTTATTTTGAAATAAAACAATTACTTTATTGTTGAAATAAAATTCCAATTATTTGTTACCGAGTCTTGAAACTGTCATCATTTATATATTTTTATTTATATGTTATATATATTTTCTTATGGGACACATACATAAAAATAAATAGAGAGTCTAAAATTTAACTGTACGCGCGGTTCGTCTCCCATTTGGGGTAGCGAAATATTTAATATTTTTATTTCCTCGCTATGGTAATCAGGCAAAGCGTGGCGTTGAATTCCGCCACTCAACACTTGTCGATTTTTTTATTACATATTATAAACCATTTTTATTATATTTATTTACGAGAGTTTAAGGATTTTTTTAACGTCATAATATAGCCAATTTTATTAACCAATAAACTTTAACTTTCCTTTTGACAAAATACTTGTTGTGTTTCTATGTTCATATATAAATTTAATTATTATTATTATAAAACGTCATAAAAGAGGTCATTGTGGGATTATTATTTTATGGAAAAGGACAAGGCAAACGAGCGTTTGGGTCACCTGATGGTAAGTGATTACCGCTGCCCACGACCCCGTGCAACACCAGAGGAGCTGCAGGTGCGTTGCGGGCCTTTAAGGTGGAGATAGATACGCTTTTCGAAGGTATCCAGTTCGTATCGGTCTGGAAATACTGCTGCGGATAAGCCATTCCACAGTTCCGTGGTGCGTGGAAGGAAGTTCCTACGAAACCGCACAATAGTGGAGTGCCACGTATCCAGGTGGTGTGGATGATATTTTTGCTTGTGACGTACTGTGCGGTTAGAAAATTCGGCGGCAGGTAACAGGTCCAACATATCTTCAGAACACCCCCATGATAAATGCGGTAGAGAAGGCATAGCGAGAAGACCTCTCTATGCAAAGCCAAAGTTTCAAGCCTCTCACAGAGTATTGGGTCCCTAATGATTTAAAATGTCTGACAGTAAAGGTTGTTTGTAGGTTAGATTGGACTAGAAGATTTTTTTTTTGTTTTGCCATCTTGGTAACACATGTGGCACAGTGGTGTGGTATTGGACTGTTCATGGTGATTGTTGGTATCTCAATAGGTTTTAATTATTTAAAAAAGTGCGAGTCGTACACAGCTTACGAGCCTTCCGTACGTAGTTCAATATATTATAGTTAACGGGAAGTGTAACTTATAAAAGTTGACAAACTACGGTTTGTAGACATATGCACTGATTTTATATGAAATAAACTAGAAATATAAATTTCTATTGATTTTTCTAATAAAATTCCATGAAATATATACGTTTCGGATTATTTTATTTGTATCGTACTGTTCTCACTTCGTGCCAAATTTCATAAGGTCGACGTTAATGATTTTGTCTGTACTTTGAGAGACTATACCTCCAAGCGATCTCGAGATATATTTTGTCATCTTGACAGACGGACTGATGGACAATAAACATACTTATGGGTTACTGTTTACCTAAATTTATTACTTACTCAATTTACTGGCTTGATTAACACACAAACGGTAGCTACTGGGTCAAAAATACCACATTATTCATAGTTTCCTTTGTTGAACACCTGTTAAAATGTTAAATACTTATTTAGAATGGCTCAGTGGTCAGAGCGACTGGTCGATTTCCAGGTGGCGCGGGTTCGAGTCCCGCTACGTTCAAATTCTTATACGTTTTCTAAATAAGTATTTTTCTTTCCTAAGTGTGGATTAACACTTTAAAAAAATGTTAAAATGTTATATTTAAGTTATTTATTCCGTTCGCTTAGACCATAACTAAACATTAAAATTCATAGTAAAATACGTGGCAAACTTTAAATCAATAATGACTACCTTCGTTTATTTTAATAAGCTGTCAACAAGTGCATTAAAGTGTAAGTGCACGGTAACTCGTAGCATTCTCGATTGGGCCTTCGAAGCGATAGCATTGTAAAACACATCTACGTGACTTAATTCAACTCCGAAAGATTGACGGTAGTCAAATTTCAATGAATTTAGCGGAAAAGCCTTCTCCGACATATAAAACACATACAATAAAGAAATTCAAAGGATAACTTTATCTTCATATTATAAAGCTTGGATATTGTTATTATTTTTTCCTTAGAAACATCCAAAATGAGATTAGATCATATAAAAAGATATTATACTGCTACTAACTACTATAAAATAAAAAACTTTTATGATAAAAAAAATAAATTTATAATATTTTCATTTCTCTTTACTCTGGCCAAGGCCCGGCGTTGAGTTTCGTCTTTCAAACAAGCAAAGCCTCGAAATATTCAGCGGTAAGTAAGGAGCGGAGTGTCTTAACACTAGGTTCCATATGCGGGATACAGCATGAAGTTCATAAAGATATATATATGTACATTTACGGAATTTAAGACACATTCCTTGGAAACCTTATACAATAAATCAAATCAATCAGCTTTACGCTGTATCCACACATAGAGGAAACCTAGTGTAGAGACACTCCGTTCCCCACTTTCTTCCGAATTCTGGAGGCATTGTGTGTTGACTGCCTCGACATCTGAGCGAAGAAATGGAAATATAAATTTACGTAAATATTTCATCTCTTCGAGTGGGGATCGAACCCACAACCGATCGGTTTTACAGTCACACTTTGTGCCCCTGCGCCACGACTGGCCTCACTATACTATACAACAATATTATTCTATATTCAATGGGCTAAAACTAATATTAATATGTTCATTTTTTGCGAGTGTGGGTCGAAGCCGTAGCATTGCTCATTCACATTTACGCTTCTTAAGTATCGTTCATTTACATTAGTAAGGCGTTTTCAAGTAAACAGTTTGTAAAACATCAGTGTAAATGTTAGATATGTAGTTTTCCGCTATATTCATTAAAATTTCTTTGAGATATTATAATATGAAAGTAATCATTATGATCTATTTTAAACACGTGGATAGGAATTTGATTGAATATAATAGGAATCCTAGAAAAATATGTTTTTATATGTTTTTAATTCAGAAGAAGATTGAGTAACATGAAATTAATATTCACATACATTTATTTTATTAAATTACGAATTTTCGGGGATACCAAAATATAAAGAAGTGATACAAAAAGAGAAAAAATCAGGTTAAGTGCGAGACGGGTTCGCCTACCCAGGCTTCTTTACTAACTTCAGGAATGTAGTTCAACGGGCAATACAACTCAAAAAGGATGTCAAACTTAAGTTTGCAGACATATTAACTCATTTTGTATGAAATGAACTAAAAACTCACACACACTTTCTTTCATACTTTTCGATGATTTTATATTTTTTTCAGCTTCACGCTGTTTCCCGCACACAGCAGGGTAGATAGAGGAAACCTTGTATTAAGACACTCCGTTCCCCATTATCTGTAAACGAAATTTGGAGGCATTGCGTATTGAGTGGTAGAACTCAACGCCGCGCTTGGCCTTGACACCAGAGCGAAGAAATGGAAATACAAATAAAAGTAAATATTTGAAGGAAAGTAAATATTTCATCTCCATGAGTGGGGATTGAACCCACAAGCAGTCGATTTTACAGTCACACTTTGTGCCCCTGCGCCGCGACTGGCCTCGACTAGAGAGTCGAGTAATTAGAAAACTATAAACTCATACACACTTTCTTTCACATTTTTCGATTATTTCATTTAATTATATTATTAGTTCTCATTTCGTGTTTCAAACTGCACAGACGGACGGCAAAATTATCCTATAACAGTTCCGTTGTAATCTTTCAAGGAACGGAACCCTAATACACAATTACTAAAAATAAACCCTTTTTTACGCGACTTTGCCAGATAGGACGCATTTTATCCTTCGAAAGCTCTACAGAAGTTGTACCTAGTCTTTGCAGATAGGTAATGACTGTGGGAAAGTTTAAATGCGGGCCGAAGATATCTCCATCGCTCGAAGCCGCGTAGTGTTTGTTACACGATGTGCTCACATTGCAGATATGGAAGGTTACGGCAAAACTTCAAATACGAAAAGTAGACAATTTTTCAGCGTTTTCTTTGATTTTCTAGTAAACTTTTAAATTATATGATTTGGAAAAGATCTTGTTTATTTCAGTTTTACTGTTGTAATTACGCTATAGCATGGTAAACTCGTGTTCGTACAGGCATTCGTGGTTATTACTTCTAGGAACATCTTTTATTACTTTTCTATTTCGTTCTTTAAAATGGATTTTTTTTGTTGTACCACTCAACGAAATGTTAACACATACAATATACGCACAAGTCAACACGCATTTATTGAGTTGAGATCGAACTTATTACCACCGTGACAATAGTCAAAAGCCAAGGTGCCAAGTTTTGAAATTTTCATGATTTTTATTTGTTAAACTGTCCACCGTATTGAAAAACTTTTGCTAGGTCAACAGTTCTACGTGTGTACTCCAGATCTTTTATTTTTCTATGACGCGGTAAACTTTAACTTAATTTACAATATATAATAGAAATTATTACTTGAACAACGTTACAAACAAATGGTGTATAATTAAAATATATTGTACAGACTTACTCGTACATTCTCTCAATTCTATCACAACCGGGAAATAAGCAGATAACGATTCGAATTCAAATGATTCAAATTCTCCAATTGTAGGGTAAAATATATAGAGAATTAAACGAAATTTCTTATTTCCAGAACCCAAATCACAATTCAGCGACCGAATATAGGCCTGTATTTACCAACCCGCAGGTAAACTCGCTTGCAGTTAAAAAGGAATTTTGTGGAATTTTATTGCTCGTTAGAGACCTTAAACGGTGTTCGAACCGTAGTGAACGGAAGGGTACCCCATCTGGAAGATCAATCGTTAATCATATATCTGTTTATTTAGTGTTATATATTTTTAGCTTGACGCTGTATCTCGCACACAGCAGGGTAGGCAGAAGAAACCTAGTGTTAATTCACTCTGTTCCCAACTTTTCGCCGAGTTCTGGAGGCGTTGCGTATTGAGTGGCGGAACTCAACGCCGCGCTTGTATAGGTTGATATAGTATTTTTATATTTATCCTGCTATATTTTTATAAAGGCAGGCTAGCTAGGATAAAGGCAAAAAAAGAAGATAAGGAAGCAAAAAAGAACCAAAAAATGGATTCACAATTCGAATTCGATCGTAAAACATAATAATTGACAAGAATATTCCATAACTTTGTAATTGCTTTTTACCTCGATGGGCTCATGCTTTTAGTAAGATTGCTTATTTTGTTAATGAACCTCTGGTGAACCAAACTTTTCGCATATTATAGGGATTTTATGATCTTATTATTTTTTTTACACCTGTTCTTAGGAAAAAGGTAAAATAATTAGTAGGCATAAGATAATTTTCGTTATTCAATTATTTCTTCTTTCGTACTTTTCCGATATATGTAAAAATATATAGAGGCCGTCATGGCACAGTGTAAACACTATGGTTGTACATAGGTCCGATTACTTTTCGAAGGAATGAAATATTTAATATTTTCATTTATTTAGAGAAAATAAATAAAAATATTAAATATTTCATTCCGAATTATCGAAATACTGTATGCCACATTTCGAAAATTCGGAATGAAATATTTAATATTTTCATTTATTTTGTCTTATTACCACAGGGTAACAAGACAAAATGTGGCATACAATATTTCGAAAATTCGGCTAAAAGTGGGGAACGAAAAATCTTAACAGTTAGGTTCGAGGGAACCTACCTAACCTGTTAAGATTTTTCGTCCAGCACTCAGCAGGGTAGGCAGAGGTGCCTACGCTGCTGTGTGCGGGATAAAACGTATTGCTGATTTAATTTTGATTTTTAATTATAATAAAATAATAGTTTATGATGCTGTAGAATTAGATAAAAATTTTAAAATCAAATTATTTGAAGAGGCCAGTCGTGGCGCAGGGGCACAAAGTGTGACTGTAAAAACCGACTGGTTGTGGGTTCGATCCCCACTCGAGGAGATGAAATATTTACTTAAATTTATATTTTCATTTCTTCGCTCTGGTTTCGAGGACAAGCGCAGTGATGAGTTCTGCCACTCAACACGCAATGCCTCCAGGATTCGGCAGAGAGTGGGGAACGGAGTGTCTTAACATACTAAGTTCCCTCTGCCTACCCTGCAGTGTGCGGGATACAGCCAGCGTCAAGCTGATTTATTTATTTATTATTTGAAAGACAAAGAAAGTTCAAGAGATATTGATAATTGCCAAAATCTAAATTAAAAGTTGGTCGGACTAGCTTAATAGCCTTAGCGGTTGGGCTTTGTGAGCGAGTCGAGTGCTGTAGAGTATTATAGAGTACCACTGAAACCTTAGTACTTGTGCTAGTTGTTGTTCAATTATTATTTATTGCGCAAATGCAATTATTTAAATGGAAATTTAAAAAAAGAATGCAATTAACTAGAAAGTAAATAATATCACAACAACGAGACTTAAATATTTTTATATACATATGGAAAAAAAATTAAATCGACACCGATTTTTATAAAATTAGAAATTCAGGCTTTCAAAAATATTTCATTGAACACGTATTTCATGATTTCTTAGAATTCACCCCCTAAGGAAAATTGAAAATGTATATGGAAAAATCTTTACATCGCCACCGATTTTTATAAAAAATTAAATTCAGACTGTTATAAATACATTATTCAACACATGTTTCGTGTTTTTTTTAGAATTCACCCCTAAGGGTGCAAATAAGCGGGAGAAGCTGCGCGCGCCCACTAGTATTCAATAAAATCAATGACGTATGAGACACGTCTAATTAAAAATGCGGGTTATGTTCTTTCTCCAATCAGTTCAACGAATTATTTTAATTATCACATACATACACACACACACAAGTGTGTGACTATAAACGAGACAAGTTGTAGGTTCGATTCCTACACGAGGAACTGAAATATTTATTATTTAAAACTTTATTATACAATATAATGCAGCTAAATGATATACTAATATATCGTAACGAGATAGTAGTACGAACCGCAGCTCGACTTCTGGGTTCCGCAAGTACCTACGACCGACCGGTTGCAAATTAGTCACCCGCTGATATGATGTCGCCAGCCTTTACTAACGATTAAATGACTTTGTCCGACACTCGAATACAGTCCAGGTCAGTTAGCTAACGGTTTCACGGATCACTCTATGAGATTGTGGTTTTGTAGGTATATTAAAATTTAGTTATAGTTTAAAATTGATGAAATTAGTAGGCAATCGCGCGTATGCACTCTGTAGTTAGCATATATTTTCGAAATAAAAAATAATTTACCAAATACTACCGAACACATAAAAAAATATTAGAGTTAAATAATTTTATCCAATTGGGACAACGTTTCGACAGTGAAGAATAGCAAAATCTGTACTTGAGTAAAAAATATAAAAAGAAATAAATGTTTAATAATACACCATTCAATATTAAATCAACCATATTTTCAGCTTTTATTTGACTTAAGCTTAATAAATAATCCACGCAGCATTGGTTATGGTGGATAGCCTTAATTACTAAAATACTAACCAATAGACCGTAAAGCCGCACTATTTTTTGATTAATTACTTAATTTTATGAAGAATATTTGTATTAATAAATGTTTATCTTGAATATAATAAATTAATTAATATTTTTTTTACAGCTCGTTCTTCGACACCTTCGTCCAAAACGGAAACTGGCGGAACTAACCGCCGCGTTTTTCTTCGACAATAGAGCGAGAAAATGAAAATATTAAATAAAATATCTGCCCCCAAAACACCTCTATAATAGAAAATTATAATCCCCAGTCCCTACACTATGAAGGTTGTTTAATGTAGGTCAATATAAGACGTCACATACAATATTATATACAAGTGGGTGGATGAGGAGCCCTCATCCATACCTGGCTATTCAACCGCTTGACAACTTCCAACTTTCAGGTAAAATCTTGAAGATTTTGCTGGTTATTATACGTAATAGACAAAATTTTGCTTTATAATAGCTAGTTATTATTTACATTTAAGTTGAGCATTTAAATTTTAAAATAAACAGTAATACGTGCTGTACCATTTTTTTTTAATTACGATATATAATGAGGCCGTCGTGGTGCAGGTGTGACTGTAAAGCGACGGTTGTAGGTTCGATCGCCACTCGAGGGAATGAATTATTATTTCTTATTTTTTTCCTTTCTTCACACAGGTACCAGTACAAAAAGCCCGGCATTAAAATTCCGCGGATAGTGAGAAACGATAGATAGATAGATAGAAAAACTTTGTTGCACACAAAGCTGTGACAGATAAAAATAAAGAACTTCCAGGAAAGGAGTAGATTAACATTGGGTTCCCTCCGCTTACCCTGCTGTATGTGTGATTTCACGCCGTAAAGCTGATTTATTTATTTTTTTAATTTAATTTATGATATATAAAATTTTAGACACAGAGCCTTACTGGAAATGCGACGGTTGCGGGTTCGTTTGCCACTCGGAAATGGTTTTTTTTTATTTTCTCGTTCTAGTAACAAAACAAAACGTGGTGTTGAATTACGGCAATCAATACACAATGTCTCAAAAATTGGATCAAAGCTCTGGTAGTAACTTCTTTACACTAGGTCCTCATTGCCTGCCCTGCATTAAACGGAATACAGCGTGAAACAAAAAAAAAATATAAAAATTAAATTAAATCCAATAAATGTTTTTAAATAAACAATTGTATATCGATATGTCATTAAACGCTTAGCTCATTTCCTTGATCATTTTATAACATTTTTTTTACTAAAAAAACAAAACATGTTATAATTGAAAAATGTTACGCGGAAAGAGATTTTTATTTTGAAATAAAACAATTATTTTATTGCTGAAATAAAATTCTAGTTATTTGTTACCGAGTGTTGAAACTGTCATCATTTATATATTTTTATTTATATATTATATAATTTTTTTTAAGGAACACATACAGTAAATAAAGATTTTAAAATTAAACTGTAAGCTCCGACGGTTGTGAGTTCGTCTCCCATTTGGAGTATGGAAATATTTAATATATTCATTTCCTCGTTCTGGTAACCAGGAAAAGTGTAGCGTTGAGTTCCGCCTCCGCCTCAACACGCAATGCCTCGAAATATTCGGAAAGTGGAGAACGGAGTGTCTTAACACTAGGTTCCATATGTTCATAAAGATATATATAAAATCAGCTTCACGCTGTATCCCGCACACGGTAGGGTAGGCAGAAGGAACCTTCAAGACACTTCATTCTCCACATTCTGCCGAATTCTGGAGGCATTGCGTCTTGAGTGTTAAAACTCAACCCAGGCTTCCGTACTAACTTCAGGAATGTAGTTCAACGGGCAATACTACTCATAAAAGATGTCAAATTTAAGTTTGCAGACAAATTAACTCATTTTGTATGAAATGAACTATAAACTCACACTTTTCGATTATTTACTTTACTTATATTATTAGTTCTCATTTCGTGTTTCATACTGCACAGATGGACAGAAAAGTGATCCTATAAGAGTTCCGTTGTAATCTTTCAAGGAACGGAACTCTAATACACAATTACTAGAAATAAACCCTTTTTTACGCGACTTTGCCAGATAGGACGCATTTTATCCTTCAAAAGCTCTACAGAAGTTGTACCTAGTCTTTGCAGATAGGTAATGACTGTGGGAAAGTTTAAATGCGGGCCGAAGATATCTCCATCGCTCGAAGCCGCGTAGTGTTTGTTACACGATGTGCTCACATTGCAGATATGGAAGGTTACGTTAAAACTTCAAATACGAAAAGTAGACAATTTTTCTGCGTTTTCTTTGATTTTCTAGTTTACTAGATTCCAAAGAAAATGTTGTGTTATATAATTTGGAAAAGATCTTTTTTGTTGCAGTTTCATTGTTGTATTCATGTTATAGTGAGGCTAGTCGTGGCGCAGCGGCACAAAATGTGACTGTAAGCCGACTAGTTGTGGGTTCGATCCCCACTCGAGGAGATGAAATATTTACTTAAATTTATATTTCCATTTTTTCGCTCTGGTGTCGAGGCAAAGTGCGGCGTTGAGTTCTGCCACTAACCACGCAACGCCTCCAGAATTCGGCAGAAAGTGGGGAACGGAGTGTGTTAACACTAGGTTCCCTCTGTCTACCCTGTTGTGTGCGGGATACAGCGTGTAGCTGATTGATGTTATAGTATGGTGAAATCGTGTAAATACAGGCATTGATCAGTCTTAGTACTTCTAGAGAAGTCTTTTTCATTTTATCTTTTTTCTCAATTTCAATTTTTCAAAATAGAACATTTTTGTTGTGCCACTCAACGGACGGTTAAGACATATTCACACAAGTTAACACGCATTTATTGAGTCGAGATCGAACTCATTACCACCGCAATAATAGACGTAAACCACGAAGCCACGTTTTGAAATTTATGTGATTTTCATTTGTCAAGCTGTCCGTATTGAACAACTTTTCCTGGGCCAAGTGCACCGAGTGAGTGTTAAAGAACTTTTATTTTTATTTCTCTTTGCTGAAAAACTTTTAGTTAAGTAATGTTTAACTTTTAATCTAAATTTATTTACTTTCAACATATTATAGAATTTGTTACTTTAGAAACGAAGTGGTGTATAATTATAATATCTTGTATAGATTTACGTTTTTTTCAATTCTATCACAACCGTAAAATAAGCAGATAACGATTACGAATTCAAATGCTCCAATTGTAAGCTAAAGTATAGAATGAAACCAAATTTCTTATTTCCAGAACCCAAATCACAATTCAGCGACCGAACGTAGGCCTGTATTTACCAACCCGCAGGTAAACTCGCTTGCAGTTAAAAAGGAATTTTGTGCAATTTTATTGCTCGTTAGAGACTTTAAACGGTGTTCGAACCCTACTGAACGGAAGGGTACCCCATCTGGAAGATCAATCGTTAATCGTACATCTGTTTATATATATATATATATATATATATATATATATATATATATATATATATATATATATATATATATATATATATATATATATACAGGGTGGAAGAGGCAGCGCTCCTTTTACGGAAACAGCATATAGGGTAAAATATTTCAAACCCGACGATTTTTATCCATACCTGTATTTCGTGTGACGCAATTACGTATAGATCCCAATAATGTAATCACTTACTACTACAAAAATACTATTAAAGGTTAAACAACTTTGAACTTTATCGACAATACCTACGACTCGATTTCGGAATGAGGTGTATGCGACGGTGTTCCTTTGATAGGTTTATGTGTGCGTGCGTACATATGACACTAAAGCGAAGTAATGAAAATATGAATTTGAATAAATATTTTATTTTCTCAAGTGGGGATCGAACCCACAACCAGTCGCGTTTACAGTCACACACTTGTGACATTTTAAATAAAGCAATGTAGCTTAAATATATCCAGAAACCAGGCAACAGAATTCGATTGAGTTATAAATTAATTATTGTCATAAGCCCAACGACACAGACTGATCAGAGCAATGAGCTTCTCTCTATTATATTATCGTTCATTATTAAACATTATTTGTGCCAATTATTGGAACGTTTTTGGATTTTTTTTTATCTATGTTGAAATATTCTGTTTTATATTTTTTATATATATATATATCTCTTCTTTATATATCTGGTGAGGTAGTAAAAATTCAAAGAATTTGGATATTATCATAAATTATTTGGTTGTGGAACGTAA
Organism: Heliconius erato demophoon; assembly: GCA_018249695.1. NCBI lineage: Eukaryota > Metazoa > Arthropoda > Insecta > Lepidoptera > Nymphalidae > Heliconius > Heliconius erato. The sequence goes on from DWQW01001222.1 coordinate 12,893, forward strand.
ATAAATTGAGATAAGTTAAATTGAAATAAAGGTATTAAGCATGTACTGATATTTGCATATGAAAAATATTCGACTGTATATAATGATTGCTGGTTCGATTCCCATTTGAGAGAAAGTGTAAGTATACATCAAGAGTTATCATAATTAATATGTTATGTGCATATTGGTTCATCCGGTTTTTGTGAAACAAATGTGTAAGTTCTGCAACACAATTAAATAATTGATGATTAATGATGATTACAAACATAATATACAGAGTAACATCTCACTCTCACATCTCTCTCTCTCTTTTCTCAGAAACTTAATACAGTACTAAGAACTATACATAAAAAAAACTTTAGTAAGTTTTTTTTTTGAAACGTTAGTAAGTCTAGAATATTCCATAGCTTTGTAATTGCTTTTTGCCTCGAGGGGCTCATGTAATATTGCTTAATGAACCTGTGGTAAACTAATTTTTTCGCATAATATAGAGGTTTTATGATCATATTTTTTTACATCTGTTCTTAAGAAAAAGATAAAAAAAATAGTATTGTAGTAACTTAATTTTCTTTAGTAAAACTAGATTAGTCGCTTCAGCTGATATAGAATAGATAATAATATCCTTTCCAGCAGCTTCTAAAGCGTCACAGTAGTAACCGCGTTGTAATAAAGTAGTTCCCGTCCTATAATACTTGCAGCAATCTACAATACAATCGCTTGTACATGAATAATGAAGTACTGACAATATATATGTACCTAAGTGAGCAGCTCGGGTAATGCAGTTTAGTATTAGATGTTGGTCCGCCTTGTTGCTTGTTAGCGACTTCTGCCCCGCGTCGGATATTGTGTTAAAGATTTAAACTATTTGAAGCTAAACCTACTACCTACTCGGTAGAACGTTGACGTTGAGTTATGTACCCGCTAAGCTTACTTAGTGTTTTCTACTGTAAACGGTAATTAGTACTGTTTGTACTGACAGTTCATAAATGGCCGCTGTTTGCTGTTGAAATTAGTAACGTGCTCCAGTCAGCATCTAGAGCCAGTCAAATTATAACGGAATTAATTATTCAAATGCTGTAAATATTGATATACGGTGGAGAGGTTATTTTGTGATATCTTGGATTAAAGAACAAAAAAGAAGATAAGAAAATTGCAAAAAAGAACTTAAAATTAGTTCACAATCCCAATTTGATCGTAAAACATAATAATCGACAAGAATATTCCATAACTTTGTAATTGCTTTTTACCTCGATGGGCTCATGCTTTTAGTAAGATTGCTTATTTTGTTAATGAACCTCTGGTGAACCAAACTTTTCGCATATTATAGGGATTTTATGATCTTATTTTTTTATACACCTGTTCTTAGGAAAAAGGTAAAAGAATTAGTACATGTATCTTAATTTCCTTTATTCAATTAGTTCTTTTTTCACACTAATTCTATATTTACTATGTGAACATATACAGAGATCGTTATGGCACAGTGGCATAAGCTGTGGTTGTAGATGCTATTCTCACTTGAAGGAATTAAATATTTAATATTTACACTTTGTTCGCTCTGGAGTTCTCTTCCGCCAGTCAACACACAATGTCCTAAAAAATCGTTTTTATTATATATATGTATATACTATAAATATAATCATGGCGCAATTCCGTTTTTGTGGTAAAAAATACATCTAATTTTTATCACACCAGAATCTTTAATTTTTCTAGAATACATACAAAATAAGTAGTTTTTATTATTTTAAATATGAAGTAAACGAACGCAAAAATTATTTCAAAAATATTTTAAGGGATTATGAAAACGGCGTGATGAGCGTTACTTTTAAGTAAAAAGAGATTTCATTACGAACTTAGGTACTTTCTATAATAATTGTATACATAATTTAATACAAAAAAAGATATCAAACTATTTTACTATTGTTTGGAGATGTGTTATCCACAGTAGATATTTTTGTAAATTTACACAATATCGCGCACATAGCAGGCTGAGGGAACCTAGTGGGAAACTTACCGTTTCCATCAAGACACTTCCGTTTTCTGCCGAATTGTGGAGGCATTATATGTTAATTAACGGAACTCAACACCGCGCTTTGCCTCGTCCTTATCAGAGTGAGGAAATGAAAATATCAATAAATAACAGTTCATAACAATTTATTCATCCGAGTGAAAATCGAACCCACAACCGCCGCATTCACAATCACACGCTTGTACATTATTTGAACAAGTGAATAAAATTTTAACAACTTACCCAGCGCAGTACGTGTAAAAATACTAAAGTATGATATAGTTGCTACCTGTTCGTTGTTCGACGCGAGCTTATTTTAAAGTTTCCCTGTAAAAATTCTAGTGGTAAGCTACGATTCAGACGCAGGCAACACTTCGGACATGTAAAGGCGCAACCCACAAAAGAATTTCAATTTGGTACCGTATCGCGCAACCCTTTACAACTTCACAGAGTAATTTCACGACGCAAAATTGATTTGCTGGCTTCGCGGTATTTGTTTGTCGCGGCGACTGCGGTTTAATTAAAGTTGGAAAAAAAAAATTACCTTGTTAGTATTTTTAAACATTTTTAAAGTGTTATTCCACACTTAGGAAAGAAAAATACTTATTTAGAAAACGTATAAAAATTTGAACGCAGCGGGACTCGAACCCGCGCTTCCTGGACCACTAAGCCATGCGTTCCATGAACGCATGGCTTAGTGGTCAGAGCGCCTGGTCGGTTTCCAGGAGGCGCGGGTTCGAGTCCCGCTGCGTTCAAATTTTTATACGTTTTCTAAATAAGTATTTACCTTGTTAGTACTTTGCTCGTTTGACGACGACCACTTTTCACCAAGTAACGGTTTGTTAGCGCCCGTGGAACACCAGACAGATGGACGATAAAACGAGATTAATAGACCAACGACTACGGAGGCCCTAAAAACATCTATAAATTACATTGTAATAGTGAAGCTTGAGGGCCGCGTCACGATATTGGATAGAATTATCTATTGAATATATCTTCTGAGATGGCTATTCTTTTCGAGATAACTCAATTTTATGTGGAGTACTTTTAAGTGGACGTCCAATATTTTTTTAGCGAAACTTGATAAGAACGGTTCTTTTATAATGGAGGTGGTGAATTTTATTTCATTTATAATAAAATTTAAATCTCTATGTTGTAAAATACGTGTTTAGTCATATATATATATATATAAACAAGATGCCCCGTAACGAATATATCCTGAAACATTCTATAATAGAACTATTGGATGCTTCAGACTAAAAATACCAAATATATATATTTAAAAAAAATAAAAAAATATCAAAGTAACATTTTTTTTTTAATTTTTTTTAAGCAGCCAAATGTTTCATTATTATCGTTTCATTGCGTGGTACCTTATATAAGCAGAATGTGCTTAACTGATCTTTTAAAGAATATTTGAAATGTATACAATTATACAAAATAAAATTAAGACCTAATTTTCAGAAAAGACTTAGGAAACACAAAATATCTAAATTTCAATATCAATTATAGTTTAATTGTAACTACGAAATACAAAAGAATACAAAAATATTATTAATACAATAATAAAATTAACACAGAACTCTAACCCCTTATTAATAACCCCTTAATAACAACCCCCTTATTAACAAACTCCACAGCGCAAAATGGAAAGTAGAAACACATAAAATATCCGTATCAAATTATTTTAGAACACGCCGGCAAGATTTAATATATTAACATTACAGCTCGAAAACTCGGCGCGAGTGACGTTAATATGACAAATAATTCCTCAGAAGCCTACCTCCGCCTCCGGTGGCGTTGAAATACGTAGAATATGGAAATCGTTTCCCTCGTGCGTCGCTGGTTCGGTCTCATCGTCACTTAAACTTAGAAATACTTGAGAATTTCAATAATTTGCGTCTCGACATAGTATGTATGATCGAATCATTACGTTGGTATGCCTGTGAACATTATGTAACGACGTAACGACGTAACGGCGTAACGACGTACTTGTAGCTTAATATCGATTATCTTGCTTGGCTTGGGTTTAAATTGGTAATGTTGATGTTTTGTTGACTATTACTCCTAAATCCAGGATAGGGTCAGTTTCCTAAATATTAATGCAAATTGGTAATTGTTGTATATGATATGATATTATTATAGAGTCCATAAGCGCACTGTAAACGATTACAGATTGAGGATTCGATTCCCACTCAAATGATATTTTATTATTTTCTCATTGGCCTCACTTTTGCAACGAGGCAGAGCACGGCGTTAAATTCCGCTATATAACCTGCGACACTTCCAGAATGCGGCAGAAAATGAGGAACGGAAGTGACGGAGTTTTTTACCACTAGGTTTTCAGGTTCCCTCTGCCAATGTGCGGGGTACAGCGTTAGGTTAAATAAAATAATTTTATTATTCATAAATAGCTGTAGATCTTTTAGATTATATCTATGATCTTTACCAAAAATGCTCTGAATTTTTAAGATTTTTCTTTTGCAAGGTTTATAATTTTTTTTTCATATATTGCTAGAAATCATGTGACGGAATTTAACTTATTAATATTTTAAATATCAATAAAAAAGAAGAATGTATTGTTTTTAATAATATTTATTTTTGTTGTATATTGTTTATAATATTTATTTTTGTTAGATTTGATAAAGAAACTATATTCTATAATGATGCAGGCACTACGTGTAACCATTGTGCATTTCCAAGAACAACAATATGTTATATATATAAGGATAACAAAAATAATAAAATTTGTATTGAGTCCAGTAAATAGCTTCGTGTTTGAAGTGTTACGAGCGGATTCCGTGTCGGTCTCAATAATACAACATATTGCGATGTTGATTTATGTAATCTCAGGAACTACGGTACAAAATTCTTACACCTGGTTCTCAACCAGTAAGAAGGTTCTCAAACTTCTTACTGGTTGATTTAGAAACATTTGTAACAGCTGAATGTAAATTAATATAATTTCATTAAGATAATTGCCAGTAGTTGTGGGTTCGATCCTCGCTCGAGGAAATTAAATATTTATTTAAATTTATTTTTCGTTCTGTAGTCGAGGCAAAGCGTGACGTTGAGTTCTACACAATGCCTAGAATAGAACGCTGCACGCAATGCCTAGAATTCGGCAGAAAATGGGCAACGGACTGTTTTAACATAAGGTTCCCTCCGTCTATTCTCCCTTCCTTTGTTACTATTGCCTAATTCTGAAACATAGTAGCAGTTATAGCCGTTAGTACCTATAGCAGTATTGCCACATATATAACTTGTAACTCTTTAGCTGATTCTTTATATCAATTCTATACAATTTATCTTCAATACTTAAACAAAAATCAGCTTTACGTTGTATTCTGCACACTGCGGGTAGACAGAGGGAACCTAATGTTAACACACACCGTTCCCCATTTCCCGCTGAAACACGTGTGTTCCATGTATGGCCTTTGCTAAAAGAGTTTTCCGACGCATAATTTTTATATAACAAACATAATAAAAAAAATATGTGTGATTTATTTATTATAGGACATATAAAGTGACAAATAAAGTGATACTGGGGATGTCGAAATATATTGTCATAATAAGGCCGTAAAAAAAGTTATATTCTAATTAAACATCAAAAATAAATCGTTATTATCATATAAACATAAATAATATTATCTAAATATATAAATTTTTCGAGGCCAGCCGCGGCGTAGGAGCGCAAAGTGTGATTATAAACGCGACTGGTTATGGGTTCGATTCGAGGAAATGAAATATTTACTTAAATTTATATTTCCATTTCTTCGCTCTGGTGTCGCTCTTTTTATTCAAAGCGCGGCGTTGAGTTCTGCCACTCAACACGCAATACCTCTAGGATTCGGTGGAAAGTGGAGAACGAAGTATCTTAACACTAGGTTCCCCCTGCCTGTCACAGCAGAATGCTGTCACAGGAGGAAAGCTGAATTAATTTAATTTAAGATTTTTTATTTTTTTTGAGTTGAAAAGATTCCAGGACTAAGAGAAATACAGAAAAATATTTTTTTGAATATAAAAATATAAAACAAATATTTAAAATTTAAATGTATTTTTATTTTAACAAAGCAGTTTAGTATTCTGTTCACAATACTTCCACTGCTTTGAGCTATAACGGCCGTAGTGGAAATGACCGCAGCGATGCAGTTTTGAGTTTCCAATGATTTTCCACCTCAATAACGTAGTGTATTGTGGTTTAGTGTGAAAGGATATTGGAAAGTAAACTATATTTTTAATGGAATAAAGGTTATTTTAGATTAATAGTTTGTAACATAAGACAAAAGGGTAATGTCTGTTGGAAACGGGACCATCTGCTAGCTATAGACATTACAAGGCGTTTTAGTGGGGAAGTTTACAGTGGACATTGTACAGTGTTATAATACACACAACTGCAAATTGTGTTTTTTTAAACATAATATATATTTTTTTTACTATTGATCCACCTCTGTTTGGTTGGGTGGTGTGTAAGATTAATAGATCTGTAGTAAGTCTTAAATGGTTACTAGATTAAAATAAACTTTTAAATATATTTTTTTTCTATAATTAAGGCACAAACGTGAAAGGTTGTGGGTTTGATTCCCATTCGAGGAAAAGAAATATTTAATATTTTAATTTCAGCCACCCAACACGCAATTCTTTCAGAATTCAGTGCAAAAGAAATATTCCAGGTTCTCTCTGCCCACCTTGCTCTGTGCGGGATACAGCATGATTCTAAAAACTAAATTAAATAGTATTATCTAGAACTCTCCAAGAAAGTACCTAAGTATAAAATATATATTTATTGCTATACTATATAAAATTATGACAAATAATTCAAAACTGTAACTTTATGAATTTATATCTATTTATATCTTCTCTTGTTACGTCAAAATGAGGTCAAAATGAAAAAAGAAATAACTCCTTGTAATAACTCATTCATATTCAAGTTATTTACAAATATATTTATATGGCCCACGCGAAATTGGCTGTAACCTGGATAATAACGTTTTGGCTGTCTTAATAAAACAAGGAAGCGTTTTTATTACCCCACCTTCCCGGGATAGAGCATTCCATCTACATTATGACCCATATAATGACTACGGTCCCATTTCAATATGCTTTTATTCGCTTTCTAAAAGAAGTTTTTAACAACTTTCTTCTACTATGTTATAACGTGTTTTTTAGTTTTATATACTTTTTAGTTTTTATTGTAAAGTGGTGCAGGAGCACCATGTGACAGGTGGTAGATTTGATACCCACTCGAACATTTTTTTTAATATTTTTAACCAAATATTTATTATTTTCTTCTCTTTCCTCTGGCATCGAGGCAAAAGCGCGGCGTTATGTTCCGCTATTCAACACACAATGCCTCCAGTAATAGGCGCAAAATGGTGAACGAACGTTAGGTTCTATAATTCTCTCTGCCTAAACATCTATATGCGGGATACAGCGTGAAACTAAAAAAAAATATTCAACTTACACTAGCATATATAGTAGGTACATAGGATTGAAATTCAAAAGTAATAATATTATTTAGCAATTTAAAATTGACCAAATTTATCTCTATTATATATGAAAACGGATATATCAGTTTCTATCGCCCAATATTAATAACCTATCTCCAACGTCAATCTTAGATTGTTTCATATATCTATCCAATCTAGAGATTGGATAGATATAGGATCGGGAGCTTTGGCGCACCCTGGGGAGGCCTATGTCCAGCAGTGGACCAAAATAGGCTGATTTGATTGATTGATTGTATGTCAATATGAAAAAAATAATCTTAGCATTCCATATAGATATATGTGCGGGTGCCGGACTCATAGCATTACAGGGATCTCAGAGAAGTGCCTGGGACCTAAAAACCAAGTTGAGGGGTCTTTTTATGATCATTAATGCTCATTAATGCCTCATTAAAGCTCGCTTTCACTGTCCAAGCTCCTCTCTCTTAACTAAATTAGAAACGATATAAGTATTCCATCTCCTCCTATGTCTTTCGGAAGGAAAACTAAGTTATTATTTATATAATATTACATAATAATAACAATACATATTAATAACATCTAATTCGAATCTGATTGGATACTTGTATAAGTGATTAATTTTGATTAATATTATTGAAATTTCGTGTGATATTGATAGTAGATTGATATTTGATACGGAACGGAGACTTGTTATTGTCTATTTGATATTAAATCAAATTAAATCATGTTCGCTGTAATCCACACACAGCAGGGTAGATAGGCAGAGGGAACCTAGTAATAAGACAGTAAGTTCCCCAATTCGTCGAATTCCGGAGGCATTGCTTGTTGAGCGGCGGAACTCAACTCCGCGCTTTGCATGTACACCAGAACGAAGAAATGAAAATAAAAATTTCCTTTCCTCGAGTGGGGATCGAACCCACAACCAGTCGTGTTTGCAATTACACCCTTGTGCTCCTGAGCTACGATTGGCCTCGATTGCCTTGATATGATTATAGGAATGTTTTAGGAGCTTTAGCGCGACGTGATATTTTTATACAACGTATCCACATATTCCCATTTCATCCATTCCACTCATTTCCATATATTTACTTCTTCTTAATTTTTTTTTAATATTACTTAATATTAGTACTTTGAATTTTGATGTGTGCAGATTTATAACCTGGAAAGATTTAAATCACGTTGATAGGATCCGTATTTCAAAAGATAAAAATGGAGGAAATGGGAACGGATGGTCACTTGGAGCACAGAAAAATGATCTTCTAAGTTACCGCAATCAAAAGATGTGAGCGTTAGTGCATCGCATTTTCAGCATTTAGTATTATATTTATCGTGTAATTAAAACTCGTATATGGTATTTCCCATGGACATAGAATTTTTTTTAATTTATTAAAGTGTGTAGAAGTGAGAACAAATAATATAAAAAAAAATATTATTGATTTATCCATTTAAGATAATCAATTAATAAATAAATAAATTAATAATAAATAAATTATTACGGAAATATTATGTTGAGCGGCGGAACTGAACGCTGCGTTTTTTGCTAGTTTTAATATTTTTATTATTTTCATTTTTCCGCAATAAAAATGTTTAAAATATATTAAATTGATAATAATTTATTTCTAGTTTCTTGTAAAGTAGAATAGAATTCATAATCGTAACAATGGCCTCAAATGTAATTTATTAATTTATCAATAATTTATATTTTATTTTCTTAGACAGAAGAAAAAAGTTACATATTTAACAAACGTTAGTAACTTTTATATATATGAACATTAATAAAATTAACCAGGTCAGAAGGCCAGTCGTGGCGGCACAAAGTGTGACTGTAAAAACGACTGGTTGTGGGTTCCATCCTCATTCGAGGAGATGAAATATTTATTTAAATTTATATTTCCATTTTCGAGGCAAAGCGCGCGGTTGAGTTCTGCCACTCAACACGCAATGCCTCCAGAATTTTGCAGAAAGTGGGGAACGGAGAGTGTTAACACTAGGTTCCCTCTGCCTACCCTGCTGTGTGCGGGATACAGCGCGAAGCTGATTTTTATTTTAATTAAATTAACCTACTCTAATATTATTATTAAAAATATTCTATTCTGTCTGAAATATTAATAAAATAGTAAACCCTTTGCATTGCAGTCGATGCAACTATATCTTTCTTTTTACTTTGAATGATTGAATAATGTATTTGGTGGAGCATCCTTTGTGTGTTCATATTTTTCCCGCTATTACGTAAACATATATTTTCTGTATAGATCATGTTTCTTTATTTTCTCACCTTTCTCGTATGATCTCGATATATATTTCAGTTATTCATATATGTATCTGTATAATCTCTCTTTACCGCTTTAATTTTTATTTCGTATTACTTTTCACTTTTCACACAGTATGCTTAATCGGAATGTCTTAGCACTAGATGGAATACTAGATTCCAAAGACATTCTGATTCTCTGTTTTGCCCAACTTTCCATACACTGTGTGTTGAGTGGCATAACTCAACGCCGTGCTTTGTGTACTGGAGCAAGAAAATGAAATTAAATATAATTATTTCCTGGAATGGTAATTGAATTCACAATCATCGCATCAGACAATGTTAGTCTACGCCACTATGGCCTCTCACAACAGCGGAAAAACATATTTTAAAATAAAATTAATAATATTTCTAGAGATTGCAATCGACTATCATTTTAAAATCGGGAACGGAGCTGTGTAAAGTTTTTGATTTGATGTTTTTACAGAACAATAAACTAACATGTCTTAAAGTATCAAGCCTTTTTGCCGCGGAAACTGTATCAAGCCCCTAACATTCAGAATGTCATTTACCACTCCCCCCAAATGGGCCCTCTCAACTGATATGACCCAAAATTGGTTTAATCCTTAGTTATAGCCACTTAAGGGTACTTTTCGACGTGTAAGACTTCAGTCTTGCACGTTTTTCCGTATTGTTACTTGGTTATATTCTGTTTTATTATTTCAAGTGCGACTTTAAAATATTGGTAATAATATAATTTGAGAGACAGCCTAGTGATGAAACACTATTGCATATCGGGTTGTGGAATATTTAAAATACATACAAATATATTCATACTTATATTAACAATAAAAAATTAAATCAGCTTCACGCTGTATCCCGTACACAGCAGGGTAGGCAGAGGGAACCTAGTGTTAAGACACTTCGTTCTCCACTTTCTACCAAATTCTGGAGGCATTTCGTGTTGAGTGGCAGAACTCGACGCCGCGCTTAACCTCGACACCAGAGCTAAGAAATGGAAATATAAATTTAAGTAAATATTTCATCTCCTCGAGTGGAGATCGAACCCGCATCCAGTCGGTTTTACAGTCACACTTCGTGCCGCTGCGCCACGACTGGCCTCAATATACATATATAGTATATACACATGCATATATAGTATTATAATACCTAAATTATAACGATTTTACAGTTTCACGCTGTATCACGTACATAGTACAGTAGGTTATAGTTAAGACACTCCGTTCCCATTAAGACACTCCCGTGTCCAACTTTCTGCCGAATTATGGAGGTACTGCGTGTTAAGCGGCGGAAGTCAACGCCGCGCTTTGGCTAGATACTAGAGCGAAGAAATATAAATATTAAATATTTCATCTCCTGGAGTGGAAATCGAGTCCACAGCCTGTCACGTTTTCAATCACACTTTGTGCCCCTGCGCCACGACTGGTCTCAACCGAAATGTAATCGACAGTAACTTCACATTTAAAAGCTTCCACGTTTCAATTGATTTTCTATTTGAAAATCAGTTATGTCATTATTAAAGTAATAAATTCAGCTAATCCTGGAGGAAAAGATAAGGGAAGGCTATTACGGAAGGTCCCTTGGATGTAATTCTTATTCGTCCATCGTACGCTATTAAACAACCCCAAAACGCTTCTTAAATATTCAGGGGGCTGTAAACAATTATAGTTTGGAAAGCTTGATAATGTTGATTTTATTACGTTTCAATATAACGTGGTTTGTTTAGGTAATATTTTAAATTAAATTATTTCAGATTAATTTAGGAGGGTCAGAGATTTATGTTATTTCAGATACAAAATTTGGTTACGGTAAAATTGATAATAAAATTTAAAAAAAGAGTAAGAAAACAGTTTTCTTTCCCTTTCTCCCTTTCTCCCTCTCTCTCTCTCTGTCTAGATCTCAGACAGCTCAATTACCAATGCGATTATCAAAGAAAGTATGTATTTTACAGATATAATTCAGATATTTTTAACATTTTTACAGTGTCATTCCAAACTTAGGAAAGCGAAATACTTTGGAAGCCAAAATAAATAAATTGTAACAAGGGTATAAGAATTTTGACCGAGCATGATGAGAACTTATTCGTCTTAGCCTTAGGTTCCCAAAGGCACGGATTCAAATCCCGCTACCTTAAAATTTTTGTCAATTTTCTAAAAAGTAATAAAATTTAACATAAGCTCCACATCTAGCCACACTAAAGTTATGTATATAACGTTAGTATGATTTAATTTACCAGATGCACAGGGAACCTAAGTTCACCCACACTCGAGCACTAATGCAGAGTGCGTTTACGAACAACGCCTTTGTGCCAAGCCCAGCTTGAGCAGCTTAGTAAACTTAAGCTTTCAAAGCTCGCCTTCTGAAAACAATCTTGACCTAGGAGTGTTGGGACAAACCGACGTCGTGTAGTTAACGGGACTTCACAGTTTAAAGTAACCGTATAGGTAAAGGGATTGGACGCTTCATTTGCTTTTCTATGGAATTAATAGATTTACATATGAAATAAGCGCCACACGCCACAATCAGAGGTCAGTCGTGGCGCAGGAGCAAGTGTGTGAATGTAAACGAGACTGGTTGTGGGTTCAATTTCCACTCCAGAAACGTTTTTTTATTATCGATCGTACGTGAGTGTCTTCTCATAAGTAATATTCTTAATTTCACTCTTCTTTTAAATCAGAGACAGAATTTTTTATTTATATGTACATTTATGTATATATTATATGTATATACAGAACAAAAGAAAATAACAAATATATTTTCATAGAAAATCCCATCGGTGTTGGTAAAAAGCTATAGGTATTTTACAAATTATATACACACAAATTGGTTTTAATTATTCATCTATTATGGCGGAGGTCACTGGTTCAATCTCAACACGCGATGAGTATACAAATTGTTTACTGTTTAAAAATAGGCGTTACAATGAAGATTGACATATCACGCATTCTTTTAGAGAGACCGAGGTACGTCGTGTCGCAGAAACACAAGCATGCGACTACACTTTAGACGCAACAGGTTATGGGTTCAATATCCACTCGACGAAATAAATTATTGTCATTTTTCATTTCTTCGCTCTGGTAACGACGTAAAGTGTGGTATTGTTGAGTTTTGCCACTCAACACGAAATATCTACAGAGTTTAGCAGAAAGTGGTTCCCCAATTTCGGTGTCTTAATGAAAGCGAAGTGTCTTAACACTAGGTTTCCAGGTTCCCTCTGCCTATCCTGATATATAGAGTGAAGCTAAAAAAAAGCTAAAAATCAGCTTTACGCTGAATCCCGCACACAGCAGGATAGGCAGAGGCAACCTAGTATTAAGACACTTCGTTCCCCACTTTCTGCGGAATTCTGGAGATATTGCGTGTTGAGTGGCAGAACTCAATGCCGCGCTTAACCTCGACACCAGAGCGAAGAAATGGAAATATAAATTTAAGTAAATATTTCATCTCATCGAGTGGGGGTCGAACCCACAACCAGTCGGTTTTCCAGTCACACTTCGTGCCGCTGCGCCACGACTGGCCTCGTTTTTTAACAATTACGCTACTATATTGATTTGCAGTTATTAATATCAACGAACCAGCGTAAATATATCGATACTAAATTGGTTAAAAATTGCAAAAAAACTTGGAAAATACTCGAGGAGTGGTAGAGCGTTCGATGTGAAGTTGTCAACAGGTGAACAAAGTTTTGATTGAGTTGGTTAAAACCAACTTACTTAAAAGTAGAATTTGAATTCAGAATTTACTTTTACTCCATTGAGGTGTAAATTGTAGGTCGTCTTGAGTACTAATTCCGCTGAGAAAGTTGTAATGTAAAAAAAAGGCTTGTTATTCAGAATCTGATCGAAATGATATTTGCATACTTTTGTAGGAGAAAGTAGTCTTATTTTTATTGATTATTTGTATTGGTCTATTTTTCTCAGTTTCCCGCTGTATCCCGTATGTCACGGGAAGGCAGATGTTGGCTAGGCTAGATGAGCTTAGTGATAAGACACTCCGCTCTCTATTACACGCCGAATTCTGGAGATATAATGTGTTGGGTCGGCTTTGCCTCGACACCAGAGCAAATAAATCAATATATTAAATATTTAATTACCTCGAGTGGGAATTGAATCCACAACCTATCGCGTTCACAGTCACTCGTTTGTGCCCCAGCGCTATGACCTCCCCAATATTATTCGACTACTTGATAAAGCGTTCTGTATATTATATAGGATGTTATACCAAAACTTGGCAACGTAAACTTTTTGACATGACGTGGAGATAAACTTTGTGGAAACATCGCAAATATATGTATGTACGTATGTACTTTAGATGTAAATACTCATTAACAAAATATCATGTTAAATAACTGTGAGTGATTGTAGATGCAATGGGTGTGGGTTCAATCCTACTCAGGCGAATTATATATACGCACCCACAACCGTAACCTCTGATGATAGAAACGGGAATAAATAGGGTTTTGAAAAGTTTTGACCCTGAAGGACTGAAATAGGGGTTGAAAATTTGTATGGAAAAATCTTTTTATCGGCCCAGATTTTTATAAAATTTGAAATTATGATTAAAAATATTTCATTGAACATGTGTTTCTTGGTTTATTAGAAATAACCAACTAAACTAAAAATAATTTTATAAATATACTTAATAAATATTCGTTGAGGCCAGTCGTGGCGCAGCGGTACAAAGTGTGACTGTAAAACCGACTGGTTGTGAGTTCGATCCCCACTCGAGGAGATGAAATATTTACTTACATTTATATTTCCATTTTTTCGCTCTCGTATCGAGGCAAAGTGCGGCGTTGAGTTCTGCTACTTAACACGCAATGCCTCCAGAATTCAGCAGAAAGTGGGGAATGGAGTGTCTTACTGAGGATACAGCGTGAAGCTGAAAAACAAAAAATATATATATTTATTTATTTGTATTTTATAAAAAAAAACATTATTTATTTATATTTGTAGCAAAAGAGGCAGTAATAGTCAAGTGAATTACATTGTATCCATACATCTCCACTTTTTGCGAGGTTTCGTTATTTGGACTGTAGTATTAATTTTATTCAACTCTCACACAAAACCACAACGCCTGTTTGTTAATTAAAATCAGATTTAATAAGCTTTGTTTATTTTATATTAATCAATTTCATACAGTCTGTCTTGTTTTCTCTCGGTTACTAACGTAATAATAAAATAATTAAAATTGAATAATATATAAATAATTGTGACTATTAAATAATGGGAACGATAGTTTACATGTAACTGTTACCACAAATAGTGGTGGTCTTGGAGTAAATAAAATACGATATTGAATTTGGTTTTGTGAACTTTTTTTAAAGGATAGCATTCCATGGTTTTTCCTTACGGTTGTCAAATACGTTGCAAGAAGAGGGACTCAAAAGAGTTTCTGGGGCCTGGAAGCTTGTCCTTATTTAACTAAATTTGAAATTATTCTATTAATACCACCTTTGAAATATGTTCTAGAAATGTCTTAGAGCAGCAGGGGCAGAAGGCTTGCAAGCCTTAATCTTTCCCCCGGTTTCTTTTATCATCAGGTTTACCCTTTAGCAAGGATTTGGGAATTCTACAAACACTCATTCTCTCTATATGAGCTATGCATAGTAGACATCCAACTTTGTTAGTTTTAATCATATCGGCAAGTAGGATATTTGAATACATTATAATATAGGCAGATTTCGCAAATTAGAGGGCAGCTTTATGGGCTTCCATCCACAACATATCGTATAGTATCAAAATGAACACGCTATTGCCGTAAATTTTTCGAATTTAGAACGTCAAAATATTTTCAATAAAAATAATTCACAAACGGATTTTTGAATAAAAAACCACAATACAATGTAGTCTTCTTTACTATATGCTTTATTACAATATTTTTTTTTATTTCAATTTTATTTTCAGCTTCACGCTGTATCGTACTTACATACAGCAGGGTAGGCAGAAGGGTCCTAGTGTTAAGTAACTCCGTTCCCCACTTTCTGCCGAATTCTGAAGGCATTGCGTGTTGAGTGACAGAACTCAACGCCGGGCTTAGCTTCGACACCAGAGCGAACAAATTGAAATATAAATTTAAGTAAATATATCATCTCCTCGAGTGGGGATCGAACCCACAACCAGCCGGTTTTACAGTCACATTTCGTGCCGCTGCGCCACGACTGGCCTCAAAATATAATAACATTTGAAAATATAAAAAAAATCTTCGTCGTCGTTGTTTCAATTTAATACAGGTTAAAGTTTAATGCAAATTATCAAAGAATTATATTCTTATAATAATTTCCGATACAAATCTAGGATTACCTATTAATATACTGAATATAACGATAATAATGCTTAAATTTTTTACGCGTCTAGACGTCTCTAAGGTTCTTTGCAGTGACGTGTAAGCCTACTAATCCGATTAGGTTCCCCATGTTATATAAGGGTGTGGACACAAAATTGGGGAATTTTCGGTTTTTTTTTCTTTGAAATTAAATTTATTTGTTTGCTCTGCAATATAAGCAGTATATATGAGAATGATGTTTAATATAAGCTGTCAATATTATAGTTTTCAATAATTTTATTTATAATTTCAAACTGGACTAAGTTTTTTTTAGTTTCACTCTGTATCCCGCATATAGTAGGGTACGTAGAGGGGAACCTAGTGTTAAGACACTCCGTTACCCACTTTCCGACGAATTTTCGTGGCATTATGTATTGATGGGCGGAAGTCAACGTCACGCTTTGCCTTGTTATCAGAGCGAAGAAATACAAATATTCATAGAGTAAGTTCCCTAAGTATGGAGCATCTTATTGTTTTCTTTTAATAAAACTCAAATGATGAAGATATTCAAGAATAATAATTTTACATCAAAAAGTTGTAAGGGTACAATTTTTTTAACACACTAACTACTTAATAGTCAATATGCGAATTAAGAACTTAAACAATCTTAAGAACTTAAAAGCAATAAAGTATTAAAAACTAGGTGGTCCACACCTAGTTTTTAATATAGACCTTGTAAATTTGATATAGTCGACCGTTTCACACCAAAATATTTCGACGCTTATATAACCTAGTCATTATTTTTTTATTGTTAGCATGGCAGTAGTCGAGTCGAGTCTTTGAACCACTAATATCTAGTAGGTAACTTCATTGGTATAAACGCCATTATCTATTAAGCAGAAAAACAGTCTACATTATGGATGTGTTCCAATGCTTCCAATGGTTCCAATGTTTGCTTATGATGTGGACCACTGATCCTGATGATATTTTGGAATTACTTACTATTCCATATTACAAAATTATATTTTTTTGGGATTAGCAATTCAACCTAATTTTATGATATTTGTAGTATATGCATCATTATAAATAAATAAATAACAATTTCATTATAACATTCTTAGATAGCTTACCAAAAATCTTCATCAAATTTGTAAACAATCAAAAAAAGGCTGCTACTGACAAGGCGGTCGTATATTCGCAATAATGCAGGGGGACTGAGAGGCGGGGTGGGGTCACTTAATATGAATAACTTCACTTCGCTAGCAGCAACGAGTATCGAAAGAGGCGGGTATAGATAATATGGACCATATTATACAATTAGTCTATATTTAGGGAACTTACTCTAATAATTAATTCCCTCGAGTGGGAATCAAGCCTACAACCGTCGCGTTTACTTAAAATTATTGTGCCAGCGCACCACGACGGCCTCACAACTATGAATTTAAAGAAAATATTATACACAAAATATGGTTAATGTAGCCTCAGCCTACGACAAGTAGGTGAGAATATAGCTTGAGGTTGTAAGGGACATTTTATTGGATTTGACAGGCAGCGCTTTAGGCAGTCAGGTAGATGTTTGTTCAAAACGAATTACAATGTCAATATGGATATTTAAAGCTGGGATTTTATTATTATCGTAAATTTTATCTATTTTATATCACACCTCATTTTATATTACTATTAATGTATGTTGTGTGGATCATCAATCATCGTCAACCAGTATAGTTGATGGTCACAAGTTCAATTTTGCTTTAATATTTACATTTTTTACTTGATATATTTTGTCTATTTTTATAGTAAAAGTACCGGGGAGTTTCAGAATATGTTTAGAGAAAGAGTGTCTTTTTTTATAAATTGCAGATTGCAGAGCTTAATCCCATAAATTGTGCAAACAAATGTTCACATTCCTCATGTGAATATTTGTTTATATAATGTTTCAAAATGTTGTTAAAGTATATCAACATTTTGAAATAGAAATATCAAAATGTTGATATACTTTAACAACATTACAATTATAAATTAATATTTTTTGTTTAGTTTTAAGAAAAATATCTATAATTTGCAGCCAAAACTTTTTTTATCTGTAAAATTTCGTTTCAGTTAGGTTTTCCAGGCTTGTCGTAGCGCAGAGGCAAATGCACGCGACTGTAAAAGAGACAGATTCTGGGTCTGATTCCAACTCGAGAAAACGAAATAATTAATATTTTCACGCTCTGGAGTCGAGGCAAATCGCGGCGTTGAGTTCTGCCACTCAGGACGCAATGCCTTCAGAATTGGGCAGAGGGTGGGGAACGGAGTATCTTAACACTATGTTCCCTCTGCCTACCCTGCTATGAGCAGGATACAGCGTGATGCTGTTTTTTTTTTTAAATTTTTAAATGATACTTTCTTCTTATACTTTCTTTTACGCGTGCTTACAGTCATACGTTTCTGCCTATGCGCCACGACTGGCCTCTGCCTTTATAATATTTACGATATTAATACTAATTTATTTTAGGATTTTTTCTCTGTTACTTATATCAAATGCAAAATTAATTAAGCAATAGACAAGAAAATAGCAAAGGGAAAAAAATACACATTTTTATATTTTTTAAATATTTTATTTAAATATAAAATCATCATATCAGATCGTTAGGACCGCAGAAAATTGATACTGACAGCTACAACAAGTATATACTACATTCTTTTAAAACTGAGGCCTTATAAACTCTATACAATAAAATTAACATAATAAAAATGGGAACATTTAGGCAATTATTATCATTATAAAATGGCACTACCTAATTTTAGTTAACAAATATGTACACTTTTAAAAAATAACCAAAATTTTATTCTATCTATACAATTTATAGTACAATGTAAGCCAGAAGTATTGAAATATTATTTATGTATGTATACATATCTTAGAAACAGCAATCTGTACAAGTTTATAGATTCAAAGTAATTAGTCTATTAGACTATAGATCTATTAGACTATTAGTCTGTTAGACTATACATCTATTAGACTATTAGTCTGTTAGACTATAAATCTATTAGACTATTAGACTATAGTCTGTTAGACTATAAATCTATTAGACTATGGATCTATTAGACTATTAGTCTGTTAGACTATAAATCTATTAGACTATTAGTCTGTTAGACTATAAATCTATTAGACTATTAGTCTGTTAGACTATAAATCTATAAGACTATTAATCTATAGTCTATTAGACTATTTCTGTCTTTTTTTGTTGAATATAAGTAAAACACTAAGCATTACCATCATCAGCTTTATCATAGTTCAATACGAAAGTAGTTACATTTCAATCTTATAAAATTGCTTAATTGTGATATTATTTATGGTCACATGTTAACCCGTCTCTTACAGGGTGGTATTTTATTATGACTGTTTTGCATATTTTTCTTGGATATCATATATTCTTCACAAATATATTGATATAATAATATAATGTTATCGAAGAATACAAATAAAAATAAATTTAATATTATTTATTTTACAGTAGTTCTCAGTTACATTTATATATTAACCCGTATCTAATTTTTAAAGGAATATAATAAATGTTTAAAGTAAGTAATGTTATTGAGCGAATATTTAGAAACGAATATAAAAATTACATAATTTTAGCAAATATTTCAGAAAGTTAAAAAAGTCCTACTTTCAAAGTCTAGTTAGTATATTGTAAATCATAATCATTCTTTACATTCAAAATGCTTGAAACTAATAATTTCAATATTGTCAAGAAACCTCATAGAAACAACATTCATCTTATTTAAAAGCTAAACTCAATTTTATTTTAAGTATATTCCCAATGTCTTAATCTTAATCTATGTTTCATATATTAATATGTACAGAACCAATGTATCAAATAGGTATCCTACAAGCCAGTTCTGGACTATAGTGGCGTTCCATAAAATTCACTAACAGTATAATATTTACATTTTTTTTACAGTCTTGGAAATAGAAAACATCATTATTTTGTCTAAATTTGAGCAAATAATATCGACGACTTAAACGATTTTTACATATACTTTATAAAAAAAACACTTAAGGAGGCATTTAAAGAATTTACGAGAACTCAACTCCTTTGCTCTGTTACCAGAGCTAAGAAATTAAATTATTAATAAATAATAACTCTTTCCTCCGAGTGGGAATTGAACCCACAATCCTCGCATTTAACCCACACGCTTGTATCTCTGCGCTACGACGGCCTACGAGTATTATGATAATAATAAACTGTTTCACAATTCTTGTATACAGTTATAATATTTAAGTAACCCCAAAAGATTTAACAAATGTTGACATCTATTTAAGGAATTTTATGATATATTAAGACCACATCTTATTTTTTATAAATACGATGTGGTATTAACCACAACTTTTCAGAAAGCGCTGCCGAAAGGATTTTTTAATATCTCTTTCTCAGATTCTCGCTCACTCGCAGGGTAAGAAGAGGGAACCTAGTTTAAGACACTCTGTTCCTTATTTATCGCCGAATTTTCGAGCCATTGCGTATTAAATGGTGGAATGGCGGATAAGAATCAAACCGACAACCGTCACGTTTCCAGTCACATGCTTGTGCCACTGCGCCACGACGGCCTCAATATATTCTTCCTTCTTAAAATAAACAACTCACAATAAAGTACTAAAATTGGTAAATCTACCAAGAATAATTAAACAAGAAAGACAAGATATGTGTTTACAAAACAATACCAGGATCGTCTCATCGATGACGAGTGGAGACGACTTGAATTTCCGTCGGGTGTGTGGAGTCGGTGCTTCATTTTGCCTCCCGTAAGTAAATTAAATTTCAAAATCAGCTTATATTATATATTTATTAAGCCTAACCTAGAGAGTTAGACATTTATATAATAATGTTCGCGTGTTTTCTAAATATTTTAAATTTTAATTTTAAATTATTGGAATTAATGTCATTGACAATTATTTTTTTGATTTATGAATATATTTTATGAGGCCAGTGGTGGGGTAAGAGCATGAGCATATATACCCACTCGAGGAAATTAAATAATTAATAATTTTTTTTTTTTTGTTTTACTGTTGGGGCAAAACGCTACGTTGAGTTCCGTCACTCAACATGCAATGCCGCCTGAATTCAGCGCCAAATGGGGGGCGGAGTGTGTTAACACTAGGCCTATTCTGCTTTATCTATATTCAGAATATTAAGTGAAGCTAAAAAAAATGTATTATACATATATTTCACATTTATTCAGTTTCATGACTAGCATGTTCATAATAATTTTATTGAAATCTGTTATTTATTATTTACACAATAAAAACAAAAAAAATGGTACAAAAAAACAATTCGTTTTAGATATATTATGTTAAAATATAGCGCATGGTACGCTGCAAAACTATATAAGAATAGCATAGCATTCACTAGGTTACACTTCCTAATATTAAGATAATTATAGATAGATATAACAAAAGTTCGTATCAACTCATTCATATATAATAGTATATTTACACACAACTTTCTGGACCGGGTAAATTTTCCGCTAAGACATGCTCTCTTCTCCGAACATTTTTCCCTTTCCTGTGTAGCGTGGATGTGGCCAAGCTATTGGAGCTCAAGGTTGGCCCAGTGAGAGCCAACGTCTGGCTACCGAAAGGTGACCCCACGTTCCCATTAGGACAGACGAAGTTAGGGCTCCCTAAAGTCGGACTATTAGTCACCACAAAGTTTGGTCTGAAGTTAGTTAATATTGGTTGGGACAAGTTTTGGTTGATAACGTCGTCTTGTCTTGGCGTTATGTCGCTTCCAGGCGTGAGCTGATAAAAGAAGATATATATGTTTTAATTTACATGAATCTATATAATTATTTTTTGATTTAAATAAATCAGCTTCATGCTTTTTCCTGACACAACCCTAAGCAGAGGGAACTCAGTGTTAAGACACTCAGTTCCGCCAAATAATTTTTTATATTTATAATTTAAATATCACCTGATGCGGTCTTCCGGTCGAATCTAACAGTGCGAGATCCTCAGCTGAAAATACGGCCCCGGTTTTACTCCAATCGCCTAAAAAAAAATTGAATATTACTTATAATCTTTATAGCCATAATAAAAAGGATTATTTAAAAATATAAAATATTTAGAGCTAGTCGTGGCGCAGCGGCACGAAGTGTGACTGTAAAACCCCGACTGGTTGTGGGTTCGATTCCCACTCGAGGAGGTGAATTATTTACTTAAATTTATATTTCCATTTCCTTGCTCTGGTGTCGAGGTTAAGCGCGGCTTTGATTTCTGCCACTCAACACACAATACCTCCAGAATTCGGTAGAAAGTGGGGAATGGAGTGTCTTAACACTAGGTTCCCTCTGCCTACCTTGCTGTGTGCGGGATGCAGCGTGCAGCTGATTATTTAAAAATATAGCTAAAAAATTGTTATAATTTACGTGGTTTTATACCACGTTGTATGCTCAGTTATTTCACTGATTACACTGTCCTTCAAAAAAAGCATAAGTATGTTTGTACAGCACTTTATAGTGGAACATCTGAAAGTTGCAAAAGAGAATCTCCACTATCTCGTTAACGTTAGTCTAATGTCTCAGCCTTAATTAGACTGCATGAGAGCAAAACATGCAATTTTTTAATAAAAGTAACATCATCAGAGACGAGTCGTGGCGCAGCGGCACAAGTGTATAACTGTACGCACGACTGGTTGTGGGTTCGATTCTCATTTGAGGAAATGAAATTTAATGTTTAATTTTTTCGCTATGATGTAAAGGCAAAACGTGGAGTTTAATTCCCGCCATTTAACACGCAATGTATTTAGAAATCGAAAAGTGGGGAGCGGAGTGTCTTAACACTTGGCTCCCTCGGGTTACCCTGTTACATGCGGGATACAGCGTGAAGCTGACAAAATAAAGTAGCATCATAAAGCATCATGAGATATATAAAGCTTCACGTTGATAATAAAAATTTAAACATTCCACTCTCAAGTTAGAGTTGGCAACTTATCATTCTTAGCCGACGAATTTTACGAACATTTTCTATGAATGAGTACCTCTAACTTCCTTTGCACTCGGCCATTCGTCCGCCTCGACGGTCGTGGGCGGTGCTTTTTGGATTTCACCATCTGTTTAAACAATATCACATTTATATATCAAAATCAAAAAAAAAAAAATCAGCTTCACGCTGTATCCCGCACACAGCAGGGTAGGCAGAGGGAAACTAGTGTTAAGACACTCCGTTCCCCACTTTCTGCCGAATTCTGGAGGCATTGCGTGTTGAGTGGCAGAACTCAACGC
>DWQW01001223.1:0-36142 GCA_018249695.1 Heliconius erato demophoon
AAATGCTGCTATGGTATTTGAATTTCTACTTAAGATTATTGATGTGATGCAATCATACTTTGGTAAAATCTCAGAAGAAAACATCAAGAATAATTTTGTACTCATCTATGAATTGCTTGATGGTAAGGGATACATTTGTATACTACACTTTTTTGCTAAAAACTGTTAAGTTGTGTTAAGTGTTATGAATTATTATAAAAAATAATGTAATAAAAAAGTATAAACCAAGTTTGTGAAAAAATGTTGGGTATATACCTCTTAATAATGCTATATGCATATTGTTATCTTACTTTACTATTTTTTTTATAAAATAATAAAGTAAGATAACAATATGCAATGATTCATAGATGTTGGAATGTGTAAAAGAAAATGTTTTTGATTTCACTTAACACAAGCCAGAAAATTGACAGAAGTTCATAATTCTAACAAATAGATGTTTGTTAGAATTTAGAAGTATCTATTTATCCAGATAGATAACTATATGCATCAAATATGTTCAGTTTGAGAAAATACTTGTTTGTATTTATATGAGTATGTTTTTATATATATTTATTAAAATGTTTAGGCCTGTATTTATAAACCCCTCTCAAGTCTATGATTGAATTTAAGATGTTGTTTTGATACGTATATATAAATAAAACTATATCTCAAGATAGATCTCATACTTGAGAGTGGCTTATAAATCCAGGCCTAAGTAGTATTAGTAATATATCAGATCTTTTTCAAAATTAGTTTTTCAATTTAATGTCCACACTATGTACCACATGTATCTGCTTGGTAGTCTGAATAATCTCAAAAATTTATCTAACAAAAAACCTATTTTAAAGTAATAAATGTTTAAAAAAAAAATAAATGTTTTAAAAATTATGTTTACATTTTTTATAGAAATCCTAGACTTTGGCTACCCTCAAAATTCAGATACAGGTGTTTTGAAAACTTTCATCACACAGCAAGGTATCAAATCCGCTTCCAAGGAGGAACAAGCACAGATTACATCACAAGTAAGAATACTATGTATAAAAATCCCCACCTCATTAATTTCTATATCCATCTAATAAACCATGTAGATGAAATAAAAAAACAATTCTATCTATCTAATATCGTTTAATAGAATATCAATTATATTCTTACAAGGAAAACCATTTTAATTTTCTAATAATAAATACAAAACAAAAAACTGGTTGTCTATAAAGTCAGTTCAGAGACTGCAATTTTATGTGATAACATCAACTTAACATAAGAAGATAGCATTTTCTGTTGACAAATGATTATTCTTAAGAATAATATTTGAATAGCAGAAATTTATTACAAATAACTTCTGTCAGGTCACAGGTCAAATAGGATGGCGTCGTGAAGGCATCAAGTACAGACGCAATGAGCTGTTCCTTGATGTATTGGAATATGTAAACTTGTTGATGTCTCCACAAGGTATTACTACTATACATGAATGTTATAATTTTACATATGAAAAATATTTATAGACATATTTCCTTTTTTTATATATTTATAATGGCATTTGAATCAGTTTTTAGAGTTCAAATGTAGAAGCAATTTTTTTTATATGTTTAGACATATAAAAAAAATTGCTTCTACATTTTATATATATTCTGGAGTAGCAGGAGATACGGAATGATAAATACACAGAATGATTACTTTTATTTAATATTTTTTATATTTATTATGAATACATACTTAAAACTGAGGATGTTTATATACTTAAACTGATTTTACCATTAGCCATTTAATGTAAAATCTTATCAAGTTATCACCAAATTCCTGTTACAATAAAAGTAATTTTAGTTAATTGTTCCTTTTTGCAATTTTTTTTCAATAATATTATTATTAATTTATTTGAATATATATTAAGGTTCTTTTTTCTTTTCCATAGGTCAAGTGCTCTCAGCCCACGTGGCTGGTAAAGTAGTAATGAAGTCCTACTTATCCGGCATGCCAGAGTGCAAGTTTGGCATCAATGACAAAATCGTTATGGAGGCCAAAGGAAAGGGAAATGGTGAGTTTTTTTTAACTTCATGGCTTAACCCCAGTACGGAAGCCAGAGAAAATGGTATGCCAAACTTTATGGTCATTGCATATTTTTTTCACCTCGCCCACTCTCATCAACTCGCACATACTTGTCCTCTGTGAGGTCTTCATGCTGTTTACATAATCTTCTAGCAGTATCCTTGACACTATGTTCACAAAGGCCAACCGAGGTCTCTCCTTGCCTCTTCTCTTATCACTCATCCTTGCGGGTCCAAATTTAATTTGGTTTTATAAGGAATAAAATTATGGAATAAATAATAATACATAGGAAAAAAATTATACTCTGTATCTATATTTCAATTAATGTGGTGTTTTTCTGTTTGGGATGACTCGAAAATTTAATTTTTAACTTTGATTTGTTAGTTTTTGTTATACAGAGAACCAAATGTTTGTTCACTCTGTTTTTCGTTTTAAACTTGAAATTCGTGCTTGTAGATTCAGTGGTGGAACTTAACGCTGTGTTTTGTTATCAGAGCAATGAAATAGATAATCCTTATTAATGGAAAAACCGATGACTGAATTTTGTACATACAAATGCTTTCCAACCAAAAACTATGGTTGTTTTTTTTTAAATTTTTTCTTCACGCTTGTATCCCGCACGAAGCAGGGTCAACAGAGGGGACCTGGGAAACTATTAAGACACTACACTCCATTAAACCAGTTCTCTTTGTTGAATGGCGGACGTCGCGCTTTGTCTCGCTACCAGGTCGAGAAAAATTAAATAAATATATATCTAATTTTCTCAAGTGGGAACCATTCGAACCTGTCGCGTTAACAGTCACACGCTTGTGCACCTGGACCACAATGAGTCACACCAACACATCAAAATTTTACTAAAACAGTTACTGAGCTTAATGCGCGTACTCGCATCGTTTATCAAAATCGAGTCAGGATTAGATCGAGAAAGGAATAGCGTTGTTAAGTTTCACCGCGATAATACAGACAGTTTATTTTTTTTGTGCCTAACAAAGCAGGGGAAGCAAATATTTTCTTAATTTATTTTTTGTATGTTAACTTTTTAATAGATACAATAGGTCTGTATAAAAAGTTTATTTCATCATTAATTGCAAATAAGCTGAGTGATGTCAATCTCAAAATAATTAAAGGTAAATTTGTTACTGACCGAGATGTTAAAGTTATAGTTATGAAATATTTTTTTAAATTTCACGCTGTATTCTGTATATAGCAGAGTTTCGAGTTAGCTGTTTTTTTATATATGCCAATAACAAAAGACGTTAGTGTGACTCTTGGGCCTCAAATCTTTTTTAAATTTTGAACTTTAAACCATTTAATTTTCTGAATTTCTAATTGACTTTAAACAATTTAATATCTTATTCTTCTATTTACAGGTGGTATATCCGGCAACACGGACAGCGACCCGGCGCGCTCCGGCAAGCCCGTGGTGGTGATAGACGACTGCCAGTTCCACCAGTGCGTGAAGCTCAGCAAGTTTGAAACGGAGCACTCCATCTCCTTCATACCCCCAGATGGGGAATTTGAACTTATGAGGTTAGTCAGAAGAAGATTTCTTTATTTTTTTTGAGAATTTACGCTATAGTGTCGATTATGGTTTCTTCTCAGTCCTATCTTAGTCAGTTAAATTTTATATGCGTGATATGCGTACCGGAACTTCTGCCACTAAGCACGCAGTGCCTCCAGAATTCGGCAGAAAGTGGGGAACGGAGTGTCTTAATACTAGGTTCCTTCTGCCTACCCTGCTGTGTGCGGGATACAGCGTGAAGCTGATAAAAAATTGTTTTCACTTTAAAACTTTTAAAAATAAATATTATTATATATTGTTACAGATACCGTACAACAAAAGATATTTCTCTACCATTCCGCGTGATCCCGTTAGTTCGAGAAGTGGGCAGAACCAAAATGGACGTCAAAGTTGTTCTCAAATCGAACTTCAAGCCATCGCTGCTCGGTCAAAAGATCGAAGTTAAAATACCGACGCCATTGAACACAAGCGGTGTACAGTTGATTTGTCTGAAGGGGAAGGCTAAATATAAGGCGTCGGAGAATGCTATTGTTTGGAAGTGAGTATACACTATTTTTTTATTCTCATTACAAATTTTTATTTTTCACTCCACGGACTTATAAACAATATCAGTTAACCACTGGCTACGATAGATGTGGATGTACTTATTTAATTGTTTAAAATACTTTTTAATACTAAATTTCTAGGATAAAAAGAATGGCGGGCATGAAAGAGACTCAACTCTCAGCTGAAATAGAGCTGCTGGAAACAGACACTAAGAAGAAGTGGACACGACCACCCATCTCTATGGGATTCGAAGTGCCATTTGCACCCTCTGGGTTTAAGGTAAATATATTTTGTTTCTTTAGCTTTAATTAAAAAAACAAAAAAAACAAAGGAAATCTTGTGTTAGAACACTTTGGTCTGTTCTCAATTTTAAGGACAATCTTGTCTTGTGTTGACAAGGTTTGTCACTGAGTGTACATCAAACCTGAAACTATTACATTAAGTGAGGTATACTATTTACCTTATATATCAGTGGCGGAGTTCAATGCCGCATATTGTCTTGTTATTAGAGTTAAAAATCACAAAGCACTGCCGTCGTGCTTAAACTCAGATGCTGTGCCGTTGCGGCTCATATAAAAATGGTGTGGCACTGTGCTACACAGCCAGCCTAGAAGCATATGCCTGTTAAAGTGACGTGAAGTAGATTTTTTTCTCTTATAAAATTTGGTGATACTTTAAAAGAAGGAAATGCATCTTAAATGCTCTTAATATTTGTTTACTTTTTTTTTTTACTCAACTAATATTTTAAGTTACTTTACTGTATGTTTTTAATTATAAAATAATTTGAATTGTATAAATAATTTATTATTTTTGTTTCAGGTGCGATATCTAAAAGTGTTTGAGCCCAAACTGAACTACTCGGACCATGATGTCATCAAATGGGTGCGATACATCGGCCGCTCCGGACTGTACGAGACACGATGCTAAACTCATTTATTGTGAGTAGTGGTTGTTATTGTGGTATGTTCCCATTAAGTCACTTCCGTTCTCCACTTTCCGCTGAATTCTGGAGACATTGCGTGTTGAGTGGCGGAACTCAACACCGCGCTTTGCTCCGCTACCAGAGCCAGGAAATTAATATATTTATTTATGTTTCATTGGTCTGCGTGGGAATTAAATTCAGAACCATCGCTTATTCGCTATAGTCGCACGTTTATGCTTCTGCGCCACAGCGGTCTTGGAATGTTTACTTTAAATAAATGCGTACTATATAAAAACATTGTGTGTTGAGTGGCGGAACTCAATGCCGTGTCGAACCCACAACCATCGCGATTATCATTAGACTACATCACAAGGATCTCAATTGCATAATTGTTATACTGACATAATAGGCATGATGATAGATTTTGAGAAACTATAACATTCTTTAATTTTGAGACATATAAATACAATATAATTTATAAGTTTAAAAGTCACCAAATCTCGTCGAAATGTCATAGCATCGCTTGTGACGTGTGAGTAATTAATAGGCTGTCATTACCCATTCTATGTTACCGGAAATGTATGAAGTCTAAAAATTCTGAAGCTATTTAGGAAATGTCAAAATATTGTTTTAAAAATAATTTAATACACACTTTCCTAGGAATTATATGGAATTCCAATATAATATATCGTATTAGTAAATGTATAAAAATGATACTTTCTATAATAAAACATGTTAAAATGAGAACAATATTTTTTATTAAGACACTCTTTGGGACAATCAGGTAACACTCATAGAGTAAAATAAATAAAATAACCTATCCCCGCTATCATTTAAAATGTACATATTTCCAACGATATGTGTCTAATATAATTTATTTCACACATTTCCGGGCGATACAACTGTATACAATACAATTGTACACAATAAATAATACAATTGTATACAATAAAGGATAACATGCATTTCCGTTAATATAATATAACTACAATACAAAATGTCAATACGTTTCTTTACCACGGCGCGACGTAAATCGCTCTGACTTGCGTTCTACATATCGCACCTAGTCTCAAATAGTGTCATAATTTAAAAAACCAAAATATCGAGAAAAAGGCGTTTGAAATTTATGCAAGCTTAATTTTTCACTCAATTTTTGGATCATAACTCAAAAAGTAACAAAATTATTGCAATACAATTTTTAGAAAGTTATTATGATTTTTGAAGCTCTTTTAAGATATAAGTAGATATATTTAAAATATATTAAAAAAATAAAAAATATTACTATTGAGATACTATTTTAACTATTGAGATACTATTTTAAGATATTTTGAATCTAATAGTACAATAAACTAGATTTTCAATTTTTTTGAATTGTGACACTATTTGAGCCAAGCTGCGATATCATGATGGCTTGTTGTATTTTTTAGTTTTTTTTTTTTCTGAATAATTATGAATCCTACTTACACTATCACAGCTAATTTAGATTTTTATTCAAATACAATGGTTACTTAAATGCATATTTCCATACATTGGGATACAGCGGGATACAGTGTAGCTGATTTTTTTATTTTATTTTTTCTAATGGTTACTTCATTTTTTTATTTCAGGGTTCTTCAAGCAGAATTTTGAAAGTAGATCAATGGCGTGTTACGTAATATATAACTTTGTATATAAATCACCGTACGGCATTTTCCAAATATAAAAACAAAACCTAGCAAATGATTTGCTAATATATTTTTTTTACTAGAAAATTTAAAAAGACGAATAGTTACAAAATTTACCAATGTTACAGTAAATAGTATATATAATTGAATGTAATGGTATCTGGTTCGATTCGCACTTAGTGAAATAGCTTATATATTTTGCCATTATAGATTTTTCTCTTTCTTATTTTTTTTTAAATATCATTTGCTAGGTTTTAACTTCCACAGCCGAGGTGCGGGATTCCTTTTCACGTTGTTAGTATATAAATGATTTAACATATGTTCGCTCATTACATAGATATATAGATTATAAAACTTATATGACAGAATCTCAAACAATAATATTATTAACAATTGGTTCTGCACAGAATAAAAAAAAATGTTTTCTGAATTGACTGTATCTTTTGATTTCTTTGCTTTTTTGTTATTTTTAAAATAGTAACGCCTGGCGCGATCTTTTATTTCATTGTTCATTTAGAGTAAATGAAGTTTACATTTAAATTAAACAATAAATATTTAATATAAAAAATATCATTTTTTATTGTTTTTTTTTATTTTCCTCATTCATCTTCATTTAGTTAGAATTTTAATTAATTTTAAGTGAGTACATATATAATGATATTATATTATAGATTGTATATGTTATATATGTATGCTTTTTAGTTAAATAATAAAGAAAAAATGATTTCTTGTATATTAGAATGTTATTTGTTTTATTTTGTTTAAGGGTAATTATTTTGATAATAATTATCATTTATCAGGTAAAATTATCCTAACTCTTTAATATAATAAAATAAAAGACGAATTGTCAAAGTCACAAGTCTTAAGACTAGATTTCCTCTGCCTACCCTGCTATATGCGGGATACAGCGTGAAAATAATAAAGAACGAGCGAATACATAAAAAAGTCGTTCTTTTCATTCATTCGTAATTTTATTGATCAATTCTTTCTGTTAATTGATTATTATTTGAGATTTGAAAATATAAGTGTAATGTACGCATCTCTCATATATTATGTAGATACGTAAACTATTTATATATATTATATATAAACTAATATGATTAAAATTAATCACTTTGATGTTATGTATTTATAGTGCAGATTTGTTGAGTGGATCGAAGGACCAAAAGTTGTATGTCATAATTTTTGTTTGGATGTTTTTTTTGTATATTTAAATATATAAATTATAATGATATTTTATCACATTTAGGATTATAACAAGTTTAGTCTTCTAAATTAAATTCAAACTTCGTCTTAATTAAAATAATATATATATATATATATATATATATATATATATATATATATATATATATATATATATATATATATATATATATAAAAAAAATCATGCATTCAGTCTGTCACTCAGCAAATTTGTATTGATTAATGGGTGGGAGTGTATTAATTGAAGAGTACTTGTAGAAGCTGTTCCGCTTTATGGTATCGTGTTATGTACAATAAACGTTTAAACTATTTGTATTGTTATTTTATTTGTATACATACCATTTTGGTTTTAATTGATTTTATTTGATGAAATTTCAGAAAAATGTTAATTGCCAGTGAGTAGAAGTAGTTAGTAGTTGTAGTTGTCTGTTTTGTCAGTTTGATTGAAACGGTCTATTGTTTTGATTTTTTATTAAATTTAAGAACAACTAATAAGGAAAGAAAAATATTTAGATAAAAATAAAATAAATAAATTAAATCAGCTTCACGCTGTGTCCCGCACACAGCAGGGTAGGCAGAGAGAACCTAGTGTTAAGACACTCCATTCCCCACTTTCTGCCGAATTCTGGAGGCATTGCGTGTTGAGTCCATTATGGCAAAATATTTAGATGTATAGAAAAAAAACACTAGAACCCGCGTGGCTTACAAACGCTTGTTGTTTTAAAAGCGCTCGTTGCTTATTGAGCCTTACGTTCTTATCGATTTAGTCGTAAGTCTTTTTATGGTTGTTGTAACAAAAATAATTTGCAACAAGGTAACTATATTTTTTACAAATAACTTTCCTTATAAAATTGTCTTACTTACGTGGTTTTAAAATGAAATATTAAATACATATTTTAATGTCTTCGCCCTGGTATCGAGGCAAAGCGCGGCGTTGAGCTCCGCAACTCAACACGCAATACCTCCGCCTCTGAGATAAGCGTGACCAAACGTACAAGCAAAGGGACAATAATTTCAAAAATCATTGCTATGGGTTCTATCAAATTGACCATCTGTGTCTCATACATTTAAACTTTACGCTATTATTCCGTATGTAGCAGGGTAGGTAGAATTAACCTAGTGTTAAGACACTTCGTTCTCCTCTTTCGAGGCATTGCTTGTTGAGTAGCGGAGCGAAGGTCTTGTCAGAGCGAAAGAATTAAAATTTTAATCAATAATAATTAATTCTCACGAAAAATGAAAATCGAATCCACTACAGTCACACGTTTGTGCCACTACGCCACGACGGACTATTGTACATGTACATGTACAGATAGGAGAGAGAATATCAACTGTTATAGATAATTCTCTTGAGTAAGGATCGAACTCATTACCATCGCGAGTACTGCACCTGTTGTCATACTTTGTCCAACAGCATTTGTATACAAATAAATTTATAAACGATTGTATAATAAACTACAATAGATGAGAAGCTATTGATATTTTCTCATTGTTTCTTTTGTGTGTGGAGTCATCGTTTTACGTCGTCTTGTGATATTTCTAAGCTGTGTACATATGTACTAAAGAGCTAAATGTTTAGAGTTGTAGTTAGATACGTATTTAGTATAGGAGAGGTTTAAAAGTAATATCATATCAATAGTATTCTCATATAAACTAATCGTCATCGTCGTCAATCAAGAAAACTTAATGTCTAGTTATTCCGTTCTTCTCTTACCGCTTGTATTCGAGACATCTTGTGTTAAGTTTCGGAACTCAACGCTACACTTTGTCTTGCCAGGAGGAATGAATAGATAATAATACCTGGTCCGGTCCGATATCGGGGATCAAGCCCGCAATTACTACGTTTACAATCAGACACTGTCACTGCGCCATTAGAATTACGTCCATGTGAGTTAATTAATCTCATATTTGGATTACCTATAGAAACATTTTATTATACAGATTATAATATCTGTACGTTCATACGCCTTACATACATACATATATCTGGAGGAAATTAAATATTGAACATTTTCATTCTGTTGAGTGTCGTGGCAAAGCTCGGTGTTTGGTTCCGGCACTCAACACGCAATGCCTCCAGAAATGGGCGGAAAGTGGGCAACGGAGTGTCTTAACACTAGGCTCTCTCTGTCTACTTTACTAAATAAAAAAAATAAATTAGTGTAGTATACAGTAGCATAAAAAATAGATTTACTCTAAAATACATTCATTTGCTAAAACAAAAAGGCAGAAAGCTACTAGTTAAATTAGTCAAGATTTTGTGAGAATTTATGCGTGTTTGTGTTAAGTTCCGGCCGCCAGTACCAGCTGACATTAATTATTTACTAACTAAATGTGTTTTTGTGTCAGTTTTGTAAGGAACTTTTGTTGATATTACTAAAATTGTAATATTTCATTTTCTCGCTCTGGGAAGAAGAGAATGCGAGACGTTGGATTCCGTTAGATTGTTTTTTTTTTCGACAGTGTTTTTAGTTATTTGCTAGTTTCTTGTTTTTTACCTGTCCTGATATGGAGGTTATATATAGCACTTAAAATCATTATGATTTTGAGATGAATGAAAGTTTAAAAATTAAGTAGGTATGCTTAATTGCTGCGGATTGCAAAAAAATAAGATTTGTTTTCCTTTACTGTACATATTTATAGAGTACATAGTCGTCTACATATTTGATTCCACATCCCTACGTGTTCTCACATATACACAAATATGTTCTCTTATGTCCACACATGTGATTGCACATCCACACATACGTATGTTTATATGTTCACACATGCTTACAAATTTTATTTAATTTGCGAAACCAAATTTGTTCTCTCTGCCTTGGTTTCTGGAAAAGCCGAGCAGTTTAGTATAGAGCCAAGGATAAGTTTTTTCTATCTGAATAGGGTAAATGCCTCGGGCCTGTGACAAACCGTCTTTAAAATCCAACGCCCCGCTTTTCAAAAATGGTTGTACTGGTGGTATTCAGGTGTTTTACGTAGTCATTTATAACTAAATGCTTTTTGTCTTATTTTATAACAACCATTCTGTTCAATGACAATAACAATAAACTTCTAGTTCAAATATTTTTGACGATTGCAAGAATGTGTTCCACTATAGATTAAATTTTGAATATAATAATTATAAATAAACAAAATTTAAGTTCAGTGTGGCGCAGGGGCACAAAGTGTGACTGTAAAACCGACTAGGTGTGGGTTCGATCTCCACTCCAGGAGATGAAATATTTATTTAAATTTATATTTCCATTTCTTCGCTCTAGTGTCGAGGCAAAGCGCGGCGTAGAGTTCTGCCACTCAACGCGCAATGCCTCCAGAATTCGGCAGAAAGTGGGGAACGGAGTGTCTTAACACTAGGTTTCCTTTGCCTACCGTGCTGTGTGCGGGAAACAGCGTGACGCTGAAAAAAAAACACAAAATATACATTATTTTATTATAAAAATATCATGACTATGAGGCCATCAGCAGCGGCCGAAAGTGATTGTGACTTTGAGCTCCATTTGATCTCGTCGGAAATTCGTCTCGGATACACACAGAAAGCGAAGAACAAAACATATTGACACTAGGTTTTCTCTATCCTAAATTTATAAAACTGCGAAGTTGAGAATAGAGTCCACCATCTTAAATTTAACTACAGTAAGTAACTGTTTTGTAGAAACCAATTAAAATTCAACACCTACAGAAGTACGCAACATCAGAAATTACACAATTTAGTATTCCCATCTGTTAATTTAGCAAAGCTTTTATAATTTCGAGATCTGTTTTTGTCGGAACAACGTTTAAACGTTGCTCTGACGTCTCTATGAGCGGTGAGTGACGAATTATACAAATTGAAATGGTAATTTATCACTCCCGTACAATTTACTCCAGCGTGGATATCAAAGTCCGTCGTTTTCACTGTCAGTTGTGTTGTGTTTATGTATTTTGATAGTTATATTTAAATATATAGGAACCGTGTCGTGGTGGCGCAGCGGTTGGCTGACTCGGCGGTTGTACGTTCAATTCATACTCCTAGGAATGAGTTATTCTCAAATATAAGTTTTTGTAACAAGAACAAGTGAAAAATATAAAAAAAATCTAATTAGTAACTATTGCTCACGAAGCTATGGAAGCTTTTTATTTGTCTGTAATAATCGATACTCTTACATACTACTAAATAGAGCCCTTAATTATGTACTATACAAGAATATACTATACTATACTAGCTTCACGCTTTATCCCTAGCGGGGTAGTCAGACAGTCAGAGAGAACGGAGCGCCAAACGCTACGGGCTCTACATACCTCTTTCGCCTCGTCCATTGTCATCAACTTCTTCATACATGCCCTCAGGGGGGTGCTCATGCTTTTTACGAGACCTTCCTACAGTATCTTTGATCGAAGGTCCACCGAGGTCTTTCCCTACCTCCCTTACCATTCTCTTTTTCATCATAAATCGTTTTTGCCATTCTTTCATCACTCATTCGTTCAATTTATCATCATATTCTTATATAGTTATTTGTAGACGGATCTACAAATAGCTGAACAAGAATATGTGTTATTAATATAGTATCTATGTTGATAATATTATATGCAAAGAGAGTTACCATTTTAAGAATGAAATGTAATTAGGTCTCGCGTAATACCTGCAAATATTTTAGGTGAAAAATAAAACGTAAAAGTACAACATTACAGCTTCACGCTTTTTCCTGCATAGGAAAGTAGGTAACGGGACTCTAGTGTTAAGACATTCTGTTCCCCATCCACCTCCTAGGTTTCAAGAAACTGTATGTTTAGTGGTGGAATTTATCACCGTGCTTTGTTAACCAAAACGAAGAAATAAAAATATTTTCAATACAACTATTTCCCCAAGCGGGAATCGAATGCACCGACATCGTGCTTACAGTCCGACGCTGTCATACTGCGCGACGGTGATGCTCCTAATACATATATTTATTATTAATATTATTATTAAGAGAAATATTTCCAATTTAACAAAATCCGAATTAGATTATTAATCATGATTAGAGTCTAACACCGTTTTCTCGCAACCCACCAACTTTCATAATATTTAAAGTAAAGATAATTCCAAACGTTACCATCTCTTGGGATAAATTTGAAGTTTTCTTTGCCCCGGGGGTGGAGAAGTCAAGCCATGAATGAAATTTTTAAAAGTCCGATTATAAATTTTTTACTTAGGCTTGCGATTCTGACTCGAATTTTTACTAACATTAAACTTGACTTTTTTCTATTCTTTTACATAAAAAGTAAAGAAAAGAAAAATGTATGTGCGTTAATATATATGT
The DNA here is from genome assembly GCA_018249695.1 of Heliconius erato demophoon. NCBI lineage: Eukaryota > Metazoa > Arthropoda > Insecta > Lepidoptera > Nymphalidae > Heliconius > Heliconius erato. The sequence continues at coordinate 13,159 of DWQW01001223.1, forward strand.
AATAGCTTTTAAAATGAGGCATCGCTTACGTGGTTAGGTTAAGTTGTAGTGGACTTTGTGTATGACACACATGACACGTTCTAATTGCCTAAGATAAATACGATTGAAGGCATAGCGGCGCAGTGGCACAGTGTCGAATTGTAAGCGCGAGGGTTTTGAATTCCATTTAGAGTGGAATTAATTTTTATTTTCTCGCTGATTCGGTTCGCTGATCAACACGCAAGATCTCGAAAATTTTTCTGAAAGTGTGGAAGTGAGTATCTTAACACTTAACACGTTTTTCTACATTAGGGCTTCCAATCCCGCAGCCAATTCAATCTCGGTATCCATCCCGCATCATTTTCCAATCCCGCCAGTTGTGAGATTAAGATTGCGAGCTTCGCGGGATTCGCGAGATGGGAAAAAAGAAGTAAGTCGGAGTCCCTACTCTACATACCTTGTTATTCGCAGGATACGAAAGTACGTACCATCAAAACAATTTAAATAGCCTATATACTTCGTAAAAATAATTCATCATTGAAAATAATTCCTCACCCGAATGAGAATCGAACCCACCGCCGTCATGTTTACAGTCAGGCGATATGCCGTTGCTCCACTACAGCCTTTTTTGTTTAGTGAAAATGTTTAAACGATGAATATATATATATACTATATACTATGTAAACAAATAGAATACAAAGGAAATATATAAATCGTTTGAAATCGGGAACTAAGCAACAGTTGTGAACGAGCTAAGCGCTTGAATAATACATTAATAGTTTAGTAATAACTTTGGTCTACACAACACGGATCTGGTCGTACCCGCTCCACCGAAGTGCTGTAGATGGATGGATTCATTTAAAATAATATAAGCAGCTCTAAATTGTTATGTTGAAACGATTTTATTTTGATTTAAAGTAAATTTTTGGTTTTGGTGTAATATCGCTGTTTCAGGCAATGGGAATAGTGTTTAAAAATTTAATATAATTAATAGTTTTGAGGTTTTTAAAATATATAGGTGTTGAATTTCTGTATGTATGAGTTTGAAGAATTTTGAAAATTCCGAAGATATTGCGTTCGATTCCCATTCGAGGGAATTAATTATTTATAAAAAAACTCTTAAATGAGGTACATAAAACAAAAAATGCTTTTAAAACTTTTTTCTAATCACATACTAAGTATACATACATACATGCACAAATACATATTCTAATAAAGCAATTAATCAGCTAACAAATCCATGTTAAATCGTTTTACATTATTAAAATATTTACCTACGATGTTTCAAGCAGATTGAAGCTTTCAAGCAATTTCAATTTGGGGCAACAAGAGAAATTATATTATAAGTCCCGGAAATAAATCTCGATCTGCTGATCTAGTAAAGTGAGTTCCAGATGAGGCTATTACATGAGTTTTTGTATTTCTTCAGAAAAAATATTTTAGAAATGTTAGGGGAGGTTCTGTTCTATAAATATAATAAAAGTGTAAAGGAGGTCATTTCTGCACATAAAGTTGAATATAAAAAAGAAATCGAAGCCGAAAAATATATATTTTTTTTCTTTCAACAGCAGCCCAAGACAACCGACGGAAACGTGAATGAAATGGAAATTTCTATTTCACAATTTAAAATCTACGCAAGCAAAGTTGCGAGTGACGACTAGTATTTTTATAAAACAAACAAATATATAATTAATAACTAAAACCAGCGCTAAAGTAGCAAAAGTTTCAACCAGCTGTACTTTTAATTTTCGACGAAATCTCACATTACGCACATGGGGTGAAACATAAAAAGTAAAAAAACGACGATATGATTCACAAAAAAGTGTAAACTACTAACAACTCGCAAAACGAGAGGAAGGAAAGCTGTAAAAAAAAAACAACATTGGAAAAAAATATACGAAAACTAGCATCCACCCAACTGACACTTGGTCACCAACACCGGGTTTTTTTTCCAGGGAAAAATAACAGCCCCTGTATATTTGCCTTTGCCATTGTTGTTCACTCGTCTAAACTCACGTGGCTAAAGTGAATCTGCTGTAGCGTTTATCCGAACGATATGTCATATCGTTGTTTGGATGTTTGTTTTTTTTGTTTTTAGTTTTCTTTGTTTTGTAAGAGGCCAGTCGTGGCGCAGTGGCACGAACCGTACGAGTGTAAAAACGACTGGTTGTGGGTTCGATCCCCACTCGAGGAAATGAAATATTTACTTAAATTTATATTTACATTTCTTCGCTCTGGTGTCGATGCTAAGCGCGGCGTTGAGTTCTGCCACACAACACGCAATGCCTCCAGAATGAGGCAGAAAGTGGGGAACGGAGTGTCTTAACACTAGGTTCACTCTGCCTACCCTGCTGTGTGCGGGATACAACGTGAAGCTGATTTTTTTTTTGTTTGTTTTGTTTATAGCAGGGAGGCAGAGGGAGCTTAGTGTTAAGATTTCGTTCCCATTTTCCATCCAATTTTCGAGACATTGCATGTTGAGTGGGGGAATTTAACGCTTTGTTTTGTTACTAGAGCGAGAAAGTGAAAATAATTCATCACCCGAATGAGAATCGAACCCACCGCCGTCACGTTTACAGTCAGGCGGTATGCCGTTGCTCCACGACTGTCTTTTTTGTTTGTTGATAATGTTTCAATGAAGAAAATACGAGTATGTATAGACGTACATATGTCTCTACATAACTCTCGTTATTACAAATGTTCCGACTGCCCTCTGGGCAGTCGGAACATGCCCTCTGGGCAGTCGGAACGTTTGTAATAACGTAGGAGTTGTGAGTTCGATTTTAATTTGGAACATTCCCTGTATTTCTAAGCAGTTTGTAGAAAATCATTTGATTCTGCATTCTATCGAAAATTATAAGTTTATAGTAGGTTAATAGCAAAGCGCGGCGTTGAGTTCTGCAAAAGTGAGGTACGGAAGTTTCTTAATGGGACCGGAGTGCTATAACAATAGGTTCCTAGATTCCTTCTGCCTACCCTTCTATGCCTGGAATAAAGCGTAAAGCGTAAGGAAGAATCAAAGTCACAAATCTAATCTCCTATATATATCCGTAACGTTAATAAAACGAAGTTTATAACCAAAATTAATACAATCTTTATATGTATAAAACTCTTCCGTCACTGATTGACGAAGAGAACATGTACAGACGAAACTTTCCAGTGTAGAATGTTCAAATTTGACATATGCGTCATATATAGATTCTTTGGGAAATGTAGGCGAGTACTAATGAGGAAGAGGATTTATGGATGGAGGGTAGAATTTCTCGAAAGCCTTACGGCAACAGGGAAAAATGGAAAGAAACATACCAGAGGGCTATATTAAATATATCTACGAATTTGCTATTGCTCGCATCAAAAAATGACAATTTAGGCCCAAACACTAATGGCGCTAATTCTGATTGTTCGTCGAAATCCTGAAACGTTTCTGACAACTTGCTTCCACCGAAATAAACACTGATAATTGCTTTATTATTCACATGATAGTGGTCGTCGTATTGTATTGTTCGAAATTTTGTAAAAAATCAGCTTCACGCTGTATCCCGCACACTGCAGGGTAAGCAGAGAGAACCTAGTGTTAAGACACTCCGTTCCCCACTTTCTGCCGAATTCTGGAGGCATTGCGTGTTGAGTGGCAGAACTCAACGCCGCGCTTGTCCTCGACACTACAGCGAGGAAATGGATATAAATTTAAGTAAATATTTTATCTCCTCGAGTGGGGATCGAACCCGCAACCAGTCGGTTTTATAGTCACACTTTGTGCCCCTGCGCCACGACTGATGAAATTTTGTAAGAAATTGTATATTTAATGTAAATATATACACATCTTGAGATTGAGATTTTAAGTATTATAATGATAAAGCCGTTTAAAGCAGATTCAGGTTTTTCCCCGTATATTACAGAGATCAGAGGGAGGGTTCCTCTGCCCATTGGGTGTTTCTTAAACACTTCGTTCTTCACTTTCCGTCCAACTTTTAATACGTTGTGAATGGTGAAACTCAACGCCACGCTGTCTACCTGAGCGGAGTATAAAAATATTTCGCTCAAAAAATCAAATCTAAATTCGATCAAATTTATTCCATAATTCGATTTTCCAAAAACTGAATTAGACAATATTCATTGTTTGCTTTATAATAATTTAAATAATTTGAAAAATATTATTGATTATTATTACTAGATTGTTGTTTATTACAAGGAACTCTAAATGTACACAATGGCATTCTATCATGTGGCAAGTTACAATAATGGCATCGGTTTTAATCTTCGACCAGGGCGGGCTGACGCGACCTTCTTGGTGCTTGTTTTCATTATAACATCATTGTTTATATATATTTTCTATTATTATTAAATAGAAATAGTAATATAAAAAAGTAGAGAAAACAATATTAAGATTTATTTTTTTCACCTTCACACTGTAGTCCACGTTAAGACGCTTCTATTCGCTTTTCTCTCAATTTTCGAGACATTGCGTGTTACGTAGCGGTAATCTTCGCCGCGTTTTTTCTTCTTACCAGAGCGAGGAAATAACAACAATTCATTCTTTGCTCAGAATAATTAATACCCTCGACTTAGAATTGAAACCGCAACCATCACGTTAATACAGTCAGATGCTGCCCACTATGCTACGATTGCCTCTATGATATTTACAGAAAAAATAAGACTAATATGTATATAAATATATTTTTTTATACAACAGTAAATTACTTGAAAGCATGACTTACCATCTCATTTTTACATAACTACCAAATCTTGCCTCTTTTTTAGAAAGTAACGATAAAAAAAAATTAATTTCGGCTGTGGAATGACAAAAAGTTTTCCAGTTTTTCAATATAAATCATATATAATAATAAACTTAATAATAAGATAAACGTCATTTTATATATTTTAAAGAGTTTAGTCTTCTTTTAATTGAAATTTGAATCCACATATTTCGCGTGCAATATCATAGGTACAATACACAATTACAAATATATTTTTTCCTCTACAACGTCATAATAAAAAGTAATAAAATGTCGTCCAAATATAATGGAGACGGGATTCTTTATTCGGGAGTAGTGTTGGGCGCAAGCCAAGATATCGAATATATCGATAGTAACTTACATAAGAAATCAATTAACAAGCTATTGTAGCAGATTACATTTTATTATATGCTATAATATCCTTGTGCTACTTCCGGTACTTTATTAGAAGCACTTATACACAAATGATGTGTACATTTTTTTTGACTAGCGGAAATATTGAGAACATTAGCATATAATATCATTTATTATGTGTTATGTATTATAATATATTTATTACTGATTTAAAATTATTAGTGATTGCCTTAGAAAAGTATTTTTTCGTGCCTTCAAAAAGTGTCTATCTCCTCTACCTTAAAGAATGTATATATCTACTCTGTTATTACACGAGGCCGAGAGCGGCAGTCATTACTTGCACATGAGGTGACTCTCGTCGTCGGCATATAAAAAAAATGATAATTACCATTGTACCACTACCATTTAATTGGTTTTATTTATTTAAAGGCATCGTTAAGTTAGTGGTGACTCAATCTTCGGCGGCGCCCATGTTCCACTGTAACTTTTAACTCTTCTCAGAAGTTTATTTGCTTAATATATTTTTTTCTGTGAGCCAAGACCAATCACCAACCACTCTTTGGCAAGACAAATCACAGTTCCGGATTTGACCAAAAAAGAAATCAGGTAACTGTCTAATTAAAAAAAAAAATGTATAAAAATAAATAATAATACATTTTCGATATCGATACTTTCCATCGTTGATTCACTCAATGAAATCGATGATCGAACACCTGTTAAGAGGCTTAGTATTCATTTGCCGTCTGACTGTAGTACTGTAGTCTGTACTTCGTTTAATTCTTATTATTTCCCTAACTTTTAATTATTTATTCAATTTTGTTTGTTATTTCTTACATAGTGCTTTGAGAATGTAAAATGTATTTATTTATGTTTACTTATGAATCGAGTAGAGTGTTTACTTATGAACTGGGACGAGAGAGCGTGGTCACTTTTCACTCTCAAGATTTCACTTATTAGATAATAAATATGCCGTCATAAAGGGTTGGCGTTATGGTGCAGCGGCACAGAACTTGAATTATTTTCATTCCTTTGGTCTGGTAACAAGACAAAGTGCGGCGTTGATTTCCACCACTTACCACTTAATGTCTCGAATATTATGCGGAACGTGGAAGACGGAGTGCCTACACACTATGTTGCCCCTGCGTATCCTGGTATATCAAGATACAGCGTAAAGATAAGCAGGTTAGGTAGAGCGATTCTACCGTTTAGATATTTTTGCACCCACCTTCCGCCCAATATTCGAAAAATTGCATGCTAAGAGGCGAAGCTCAACGCCGTGATACTAGAGAGCGAAGAAATTAATTCGTACTAGGAAATGTATTCAATAATTCATTCCCCCGAGTACGAAACGAACTCACAACCGTCACGTTTACAGACAGACGTTGTACCGCTGTGTCACTATGGGCTACTCAATAAACACAAAATAAATAAATTTGAATGCAAAAATACAGATCTATCCAGCTTTTCGAATAAATATAAAAGTTAGTTGAGAATTTCCCAAACACAAGCAGTTGTTGCGACAAAGTTCCATGATTTCCATTTCAACGGTGTTTCTAGTTGATGCAACACGAGTTACAACGTTGTCGAAACAGCTTAGGATACTTTCTAGCCCTACTAGTAAGCTGGCGTCCGCTTTAGTTGAAATCGCTTTTCGAGATGCAATTTGTGATTATGTATTTAAAAACCAATCTAATGTGGTATTTTTTTTTACTTTACGCTTTTTACTATAATCAAGACAGTATGTTTTCTACTTTCCACTAGAATTCAAGATATTGTATTTTGTGCGGTGGAACTCAACGCCGTGCTTTGTCTTTTTGTTTGCCAGGGCGGAAAATGAGAAAATGAACTCTCAGTGGATATCACACCTATAACCATTACGTATGTCAAATGCTATTCCTCTACGCTACAAATTTCCATATATATTTCTTTTTTTTTTTCCAGCTTCACGCAGTATCCCGCACAAAGCAGGGTAGGCAGAGGGAACCTAGTGTTAAGACACTCCGTTCTCCACTTTCAGCCAAATTCTGGAGGCATTGCGTGTAGAGTGGCGGAACTCAACGCCGCGCTTTGCCTCGACACCAGAGCGAAGAAATGAAAATATAAATGTAAATAAATATTTCATCTCCTCGAGTGGGTGGATCGAACCCACAACCAGTCGATTTACAGGCACACTTTGTGCCCCTGCGCCACGACTGGCCTCAATATATGTATATCATGTTATCTTAACTAATTATATACATATACTAGTATTTTCTAAAACTAGTCCTAATAAATCATATTTTTTTTCATTCATAATTATTAAAGATCCGATTGCACTGATCTGAAGGTTGAAAATATGTAGATGGATTCTCCATCCCTCTACGTTTCTAGATCTGTGGAAAATAGAAACCAAAGTGATTTATTACTTAGGTACTTGTTGCATAGTAAATTGGATTGGTAAATGTAAATAAAAACTTTTGCAAACATTTCCAAGTTATTTAAATTCAATTAAAAAGATTAATTGAACAAAGCTTTCAGTTCATATACTCGCTTTGATTATGAGACAAAGCGAAGCGACGCAAAGCGAAGCGAAGCGAAGCTACTCTCGCCGCTCAATATTTAGTATCTCGAAGTTTGGCCGATGTGTGAGGAACAAATTTTAAATAAAAGTATGCGTAACTGGTAGAAAAGGGACCTTTAATAAAAAAAAAAACTACAATGAAACAAGCCCAAATTATAGATCTGATCGTCCGATGACACTGTCGTATCACAGCGGCACAGCGTAAAAGTATAAACACGACGCTTATGGGTTCGATTCCCATTCCCTAATGGGAATCGAACCAACCATATGTATGAATTGTTTTCATTTGGTCTGGCAACAAGATTCAACACGCAATGACCCGAAAATCGAGTAGAAAGTGGGGAACGGAGTGTATACACACTAGTTGCACTCTGCCTACATTGCTACAAGCGGGATACAGCGTGAATAAAAAAAAAAAATATAAACTAAAGAACTCTATCACCTTTAATCTTATAAATATCTTTGCGTTTAAAGTCGAGTTTCCCATATCACTAAAATCCTATCCCAGCATCCACGCTCATAGGTTCCACTGAAATGCAAATATGTAATCTACAGGTGTTAAGCTATGAATCCTCTCGCCTATCTCCTTTGCTATAAGCACGTAATCCCGAGGCTAAATCCTCACTTTTAAGAATTCTTCTTTTATTTTTTCTTTGAAACGCTTGTTAAATTATTTTGAATGAGCGGTTTATTTTTTTTCTAATTAAATCTATAGTTTTTTTATTACACTTTAATTTCTGGTAAGATGAAGCGCGTTTAGGCGTTTAGTTCCGGTGCAAACGAAAAGGTAAACGGAGTACCTCACTTCTCCATATTTTAATACAATTGACATTTTGTCGCATAATTGATATACGGCAAAATGTCAATTATAAAACTTTAAGTATTGACTTTCAATTTTTCACATGATTTTTTTTTGTACCTATCCCTTAATCAAACTATAAACTAAAAAGAGAAAATTGATTGTGCGCTCGATCCTCATTCGGGAGAATTATTTATTATATATAAATTATTAAAATTTTTCATAATTCGGCGGAAAGTGCTGCCATGTGCGGAATGCAGCGTGAAAAAATATTTTCCGACGCTGATAAGCAAAGTCCGGCGTTAAGTTCCGCCGCTTAATATGCTACGTCTCGAAACATTAAGTTCCTTCTACTCTATAGTTTCCTTTTTCCTGTATAGCAGGGTGCTATATTAGCTAATAAAGAGCAATCGATTACTAATTACAAGTTTGGTGCTAAACGAATAATACACACAATGTATGTATTGAGGCCAGTCGTGGCGCAGGTTCACAAAGTGCGCCTGTAAATCGACTGGTTGTGGGTTCGATCTCCACTCGAGGAGATGAAATATTTATTTACATTTATATTTTCATTTCTTCACTCTGGTGTCGAGGGGAAAGCGCGGCGTTGAGTTCCACCACTCAACACGAGTGCCTCCAGAAATTGGCAGAAAGTGGGGAACGGAGTATCTTAACACTAGGTACCCTCTGCGTACCCTGCTGTGTGCGGGACACAGCGTGAATATTTCATCGTAAATATTTCATCTTCTCGAGTGGGGATCGAACCCACAACCAGTCAATTTTGCAGTCACACCTCGTGCCGCTGCGCCACGACTGGCCTCAATTTTTTATAGAAATTTTTTTATGTATAAAAATTGAACGTAGCCGAAGTTGAACCATCCGAATAAGAATTACGTTGTAGCTCCAAAGCTTTTGATATCCGCTACGTCCAAATTTTTATACGTTTCTTAAATATTTTTCTTTCCTTATTGAAGAATAAAACATAAAATAAAGTTTATTTTTAATACATCTTTGTTCTTTCCATTACGACATATTTACCTAACCAATGGCCAGATTTTTTTTTGCTTTTACGCAAACCACCCGTGCTTCAGGATAGATGTACTCTACAGACTGTTACTGTGGGAGTCATCTAAGGAAAACCTAATACTACCCTCTAAAAACCCTACAGAAACCATCTCTATCTATATACATATATATGAGACGTCACAGGATCGCTCGCTCATGCCACTACGAAGACCCTACTTTTCTTTACCTGGCTAGATCTATTATATATTTCTTTATGTATACGCGCGACGTTGAGAGTAAGAAATTTCTTACAAAATTAAAATCGATGTTTTCAACAGTAAAAATTGTGACGAGATTTCATTTTTGTTCTTTAAATGTATAGAATATATTTTAAATTTTGTATCGTAGCGGTAGTAGCTTTACTGTAGGTTATGAAAGCTTGGTGTTAAAATGATTTCTGAATTCCTAATTTTAGGGGAACTATGTATTTTTATTTCAATTCTTCTGGTTTCACTTTGGTTCTTTTATTCAAAATTAAATGACTACAGATTATAAGACTCGTTAATAAGAACTAAATGAACTATATTAAGAATTTAAGCTCTAAGGAACTATGCCTATTTATTTTAAAGCCTATTAATTTTGAATAGTTAATTGGTTAAATAAATTCAGCTTCACGCTGAATCCCGCACACAGCAGGGTAGGCAGAGGGAGTCTAGTGTAAGACACTTTGTTTACCAATTTCCACTGAATTCTGGAGACATTGCGGGTTGAGTGGCGGAACTCAACGCCGCGCTTTGCTTCGACTCCAGAGCGAAGAAATAAAAATATACATTTTAACAAATATTTCATCTTAATTCATCAAAAAGAAGAATTATATATATTTTTTGTTTCACAAGAATTTAATTGGATGTCCTTGTGCCTATGTTGCTATATAGGATTTCAAAACACAATTTTACAAAAATGAGGCCGTCGTGGCGTAGCGGTACAGTATAGCCGTCTGATTATAAGCGCTACGGCTGTAGGCTCAAGTTCCACTCGGCCGTGTGAATTATTTTCATTTCCTTGCTCTGGTAGCAAGGCAAAGCGCAGTGTAGAGTCCCCTCACAATGTCTCAAAAACGGGGCGTGTGCATTAATACTAAGTTCTTTCTGCTAACTCTAGTATATTCGGGATACAACTTAAATTAAAAATGACAAAAACAATTATACGACCAACTAATAAATTAAATTAGTTTTGTTATTAAAAATAATACTTTATTTTTATCTACTTTAAATATAAGTGCTTATAGTTCAACAGATGCTGATCATCTTGTCCTCATAATCTAGGTACAGTTAGTAGCTCTACAGGTGTTAAAGACATAACACATTTACCCGACTGTGTCCCGGCGCCTCGCCGTCTAAGGTACAAAGCCTGTTTGTTTTTAAGGCCCAGTGACCGAGTGTGGAATCGACCGACGCATGCGTTAATACGCTCGTAGGGATGACTGACGAGCGATTTTGTATTGGTAAAATCGATTTTAACATCGATGTTAAGTGAAGTGACGATTTTTTTGTGACTTAACACCGGTTTTTGTAAACTATACGGTTTGGTGTTTCAGAATGTTTGTTTGTTGTTGTAAATTTTGATTGGTTCTATATCATAATTGAAAAATAAACAGTAAAATGTGAGTTAGACTGAGAGTTCCTTACCAATTCTATGAATGTAGTTTAAGGAAAGTACAACTTATAAGAGTTGACAAATTTGAATTTGCATCAATATTGTTTGTGATTTTCTTTGCTTACTTATTCTGTAAGTTCACATTCCTTAACAAATTTCATAATTCTAGGTGAACGGAGAGTACCGTATCAGTTTTCAATTAATGTCTTTAGATTGACTTACAAGTGGAATTCTGTACTTCTGTACATCAAGGGACTCTACGTCAGCTCTACGAGACAGCTTAGATTCTCTACTAAAATGTAATGCGCTTGTAAAAGTATGTAGTATTAACTATGTAAGTATAGGGATCGTAGCTATCTACGTCATTTAATTCTTGGCTTCTTATGCATGCAATATTTTTACAGCTTACTAAAAATTGAAAAGAAAAACAAAAGACTCAATAAAATGCACTAGTGTCAGTTTAAAAAGAAAGAAGGCCAAAAACTTTTAATTTCGACCATACCGATACTCGATTAACATGATCCAATCTCGATATCTCGTATAGAATCGACATAGCCTTTTCGAATGTAAAATCGATAAAGGCTGTCTCGGGCGGGCGTCACTTAGACAGTCGCGTCCCGCGCCGCGCCCAGCACGCGCGTCCCTGCGTCCAAGCCGCGTACAAAATTATATCTAATGCGATTTGTTTACATGATACCTACTACACGTGTAAAGTAATGGCCGATGTGTAAAACTAGAGGCATCTAACTGGTAAGTTATTACAAGAAAATCCTTTATATTTCAGCCTAATAGTTATATAGAGGTAACTTAGCTAAAATCTAATTTTCTGAAGTCAAGTCTTCACGTTTTTAATGAAATTTTCTTTGTTTTTACAAAGAAAATGCAATTTAAATGGGCTCTATCTTTATATTATATTAAATTTAATAAGATAAGGTTGTCATAGAGATGTAGCCACGTGTGTTTCGTTCAAGTCAATGTTGGTTGCTGATATAGTAAAATATGTTTAGCTGTAAGTAAAGACCCCCGCCCCGAGTTTAATCAAATCATCCGATTATCTCTTTAGTGTAACCTCTTTAGTTCAGGAAGGTTACGTGGAAAACTGTGCGTTTTCACGAAACATATTGTAGAATGCAATTGTTTAATGCGAGATCGAAATAACTATAGTTAGCTTAGTTTTCTATGATTAAGTAATAATTTGTATATATAAAAGTGTTTTAGAGATATTGTAGTTGGTGTTTAGACGAACATACATTTTCACATTTTTTTACATGCGACGAGTGGTTTTTTTTCTAAGATATTTACTTGAACATGAAACTACAATATTTAATTAGCTATATTTTTGGGTGCTTAAATCATATTCTGTATATTTTTTTTTCAGAATTATTATATTAAAATTATCTTAAAAAAATATTCTATGAATTTTGAAGCTATATAAAATATAAATATCGTTAAAACTTTTTATAGAAAAATGTTTCTATTATATACATCTAGCTATCTTTAATATATGTAAATGTAAGAACTTCAAATTTTAAATGTATATAACACATTATTATAAATAATATTATGCATTTTATTTTTCTTTGAAATTTCTTATTCTATTATTTCGTTATTATACCATATTTTGATATTAGTCGTGTTTTCGTGTTTAAAAAAACAAATTAAAAAGTATTCAATGTTGACGAAAATCACAAACAAATAAATATTCTAGTGAAAATTGTGACGTCAATATAACAAGAGACCTCATTTAAACGTTCAAAACGCTTTCAAATTGACTGTCTTAATTTTCTTTTTTACGCGGTTTAGTTTAACTTCTTAAGCTCGAACGTTAAATGCGAATAAAAAACTTATTTTTTATCTGTAGATGTTTATATTGTCAATATTTCTAAAGTAATCTTTATTAAAAAAAAAATGCTGAAATTATATTCATTTACCATATGGTATAACTTCGCGCGGCGCTAGGTTCCGCCAACACAGAGTGTTTCGAAATTATGTGTAAATTGGTGTCTTAGCATTATGTTTTCTCTCAACATATTCAATTGTATATAACAAAGATATATTTATTTGGAGAATGTATAAAATTTGAACATAGCGAGATTTGAACCCGCACCGCTTGGAAACCGAAAGTCAAATCCCACTACCTTCAAGTAGTTATCCCTTTTCTAAATAAGGCTTTTTTTACAAAATATAAAATAAAACTTGAAAATGTTAGTTTTTTTAGGTATGTTATTATGACAACCAGCTCTATCCTTTTCTAGTCATAGCTTATGCTCTTATTTTCGTTTTTGCAATACGTATGCATGATTTTTCATACGTATGTACATATATTTTCCTTTCCACCCTATTTTATAAAACGGAAGTTGTATCCGTTGCTGAATATATAACAAAATCAAATGGGATACTTCTATAATGTTATTTATTAAGAAATGTATTGCGATTTCTGGTTCAATGTGTTAGGTGTAGGTTTGATCATATGTAGGCTTAGGTTTGTATGTTGTATAATATCGATTGCTATAATCATTTTAACTATAATAAAGATAACTGTAATAAAGGGGAAATTAAATATTTCTTTAAATTTATATTTCCCTTTCTTCGCTTTGGTTTCGAAGCATAGCGCGGTGTAGAGTTCCGTAACTCAACACGCAATGCCTCCAAAATTCAGCGGTAAGTAGGGAACGGAGTGTCTTAACACTAGGTTTCCTCTGCCTACCCGGCTGAGTGCGGGATACAGCGTGAAGCTGATGACCATAATAATAGCACAATATTGTATATTACGTATTTTAAATTTCCATTTCATAGATTTCTATCTAGATTCATAGATTAGAAGAGAAAACTAAAAATTCAGAAAAAATACATGTGATTTACTTAATTACCAGACAGTTATTTATTTTACTAATCAATGTTTCCTTACAAAGAGTTGTAGCCCGTAACTTGTGTTGCGTGGTCCTCAAAACATCTTTTAGTGATCTCTCTCTCTCTCTCTCAAAGAAAATTTGGCATAGAAGTATGTATGTATATTCTAACACTAATAATTTTGGATGTGTATTGTCTATCAGTCATTAGTAACGGAAAAGCTTTATATACAGAGAAGAAACTACTTACCATACATTCACCATGCTACAACCCATCACGTTGTAGAGGGAAGACCCAGAGCAGTGCCTGAGACTTGGGACCCAAAAGAGTAGGTTTAGGGGTCCCCCATAGAAGAGCATTAACATTTACCTACACTATCCTCTCTCCTCCCTCCAGTCATATATAGATAAAATATCACACAAAAATAAAAGACCAATCTCATTTCACGTTTACATATCTGTCAAATTATTAAATCAATAAACTATATATTAATTTCGCACTCGCCAATAATCAATTTGATATATGTATATTTATAATGAGAATATGAGTTCTCGTGGAACCTATTAAAATCGTTTACTATTCATTTTAACTGCATACCTACAACAGTTTAATATATTTTGAAGCTAATTACAAATTAAGGCTATCGTAGTGCTATGGGACAGTGTTTGACTGTGATCACGATGGTTGTAGGTTCGATTTCGACTCGGAGTAATAATATATTTAAATTATTTTCATTGTGGAGTTCTTGAAATTAGCTTCTGTTTTCATATCTGTTATGCAAAAATAAATGTGAACGTAGATAAATAAAAATTACTATACCTAGTCCAAAACATATTGTAGCAGTAGGATTAAATAAGTGTAATATTCGTATTTTATTTCTTTTTTTTGTTTAACTCGAAAAAAAATCGTTAAAATATTTTCTTTGCCCACAACGTTGTTTACACTTGAGAACGTGGGAGACATAGATTTTTCTTCTTTTAGTAGGAATTTCGAGAAATCCCCTCTTAGTACTTTTTTCACTCTAATCTTCCTTCATCATTCTAATATCATCTTCATAATTCCAAAAGTTTCGTCTGTGTGTTGTATGTCAGTCGCTCAGTAACGAATAAGTTTTATATATATATATATATATATAGATAGATATACATATATCTATAAACTGCTTTAAGCTCCTTTATGTTCATTTTGAAATAAATATAGTGAAAATCTAAATTATTTTTACAATAATAACAATTTTATAGCATTCTCTATTAACTTCCTTTCCATTATTGAAAATCCATTTACAAAATACAATTTTACAAATAAAAATTCATATTTTGATTTATAACTTGTGACAAGGAAGAAACTATAAAATAATGTAATATTTATTAATCACTCCAGAGGCCAGTCGTGAAACATAGGCGCAAGCGTGAGACTCTAAACGCGAAGAGTTGTGGGTTCGATTCCCACCCGAGGAAATGAAAACTATTTAATATTATTAATTTTCATTTCATCACTCTGGTAACGAGGTACAGTGCAATGTTTGAGAATTCCATATGTAACAGATTTTGGTTGTTAATGTTCCTTCCTCATCCGAAATACTTAATCACTTCTATTCTCCCGCTCTGGTAAGACTCTGCAACTCAACATACAATGTTTCATAATTAGAATGTAATAAAAAATACGTTGTTTGAGCTATTTGTTAAATTGTTACAAATGTACTGAACTTAACAGTAGTGACAATCCTATTATAAGACAATATTTTATATTAAAAAAAAATATTTTATTTATTTTTATTTTCCAAGTTATTAATAGACTGATATCACCACCAAACCCGCCCTTCGCCCGCGTGGTCAAATGGTAATATTCGACCGAAAGAGTTGTGTATTGACATACGACAGTATACCCGAGGTTTATTTTGACCACAGGTACAGTAAACCAATAACCCCGTTCTCTGAAAATGAATTATCCAAAATGAAATGAAGTTTTTAGTTCGAACCAGTAGTTACTGATATTGCTTACGTTTAACAAAACAAAACTCTACAGCTTTATAATATAAGTATACAGAAGAGTAGAGAGTGTCTTAACTCTAATTTCTCTCTGCCTATTTTCTTCTGCTAATCAGAAGAAATGCGTAAATATTAAAAAAAAAATCTTAGTAAGTTTAGATTGGTTGTGTATAAGGAAATACGATCAGTATTAATTATATAGAGTCCACTAATCGAGAGAGGTTTCTACGAAAGATTCATTAGGACTGTATAAAAAGTTATTAAATAGTTGTGTATAGTGGTGGCTTTTACTTGCGCGTACTATTATTTCAGTGAAAAGTTAACAACTTCCCTTTTTTGTACAGTAGGTATAAAGATCTTAGTGATTTGGCGATTTTCGTCCAATTTTCGTCCATTTAGAAGCATTTTGTTATGGTATGTCAAGCCGATTTTCTTTGATTTATGTCTGTATTTTCCACATTTCACTGTTTGTAATTGATAGTTTTATTGGACACGAGTCGTACGTAACCCGCAATTTCGATTGCGTGGACTATGAATCTTGTCGTAGGTTTTTCGTCGTAGGGATTTGGTGAGCTTCTACTTTAATTTGTATATATTTTTCCTTAATCTAAAAATACATTATATGTAAATAAAATATGCAATTACAAAAAGGGATTTTCTTGTTACTATAAACGCATCTCCAATGTGTCATACATAATATTTTATTCCCCTCAGAATATAATTTAGCCGAAATATCGATTTCAGATCAGGCAACATTATAAAAAGATACTTATGTATGTATGTATGTATGTATGTATGTATGTATGTTCCATACAAAAAAACCAATCACATATCGATGAGCACTTTAAAAGCTCCATACGGCTGGCTATATCTGTAAAAAATTAAAGAATCATGAGTGTTATAAATTCGCTGAAAAAACACCGACGCTGCCAAAATGAAGTGATTAATGCAAATTGCACCGCGGCGGCAAGATTACGTTCAATGTCAGGCCTTTTGTTACCCTCTGTAGGGGTATCTGTATTGAACTGCCCGGTATTTAAAAAAAATGTAGTTTCACGCTGTTTCCCTTTAGGGTAGGTAGTGGGAACCTAGTTTTAAGATACTCCGTTGCCCACGCATAGTCAAATTTTGGAGATATTGTTTGGTAATTTGTGGGACTTAACGCCGTAGACTATTAGTAGAGCGGGGAAACGGAATAATTTAAATTATTCCCTCGAATTGAATGATTGAACCCGTAACCATGAAGTTTTAAATTTTAAACCGTGCTACTCCGTCATGATATCCTCAATGTCTGTTTTTATTAAAACGTGCCTTAGATACCCACCAATACACCGTACGGAAAATTAAATTATTTCAATTAAAATGTTGAAAAAATATTATTCGAAACGTTTTATGTACATACATAATACTTTTTTTATTTTCATCTAATAAGATAACTTGAGCTAGCTTACCTCTAGACAAGTGGCGTGGTCTAACATTACATCAGATGTAATCAGACCTAAGCAACACCCACACATTGCATCTCTAAATATAAAGATTCCACCTACAGGTGTTAAAATTATCTTCAAGTAGGTTGGTCTCTTTAAGGGATAAATGTTTTTTACCTTTTACTTAAGATAACGTTTTTTTATCACGTTCACGTAGTATCCTACACACAGCGGAGTAGGCAGAAAGAAGTGTTAAAACACTCCGTTTTCCATTTTCTGCCGAATTCTGGAGGCATTGCGTGTTGAGTGGCGAAACTCAATGCTGACACCAGAGCGAAGAAATAAAAATATAAATTTCATTTCCTCGACGGGATGGAACCGGTCGCGGTTACAGTCACATACCTGTCCGCACTACGACTGGCCTTACAAAAGATAACTTAAAATAAAATTAAAATCAGCTTCACGCTGTATCCCGCTCACAGCAGAGTAGGCAGAGGGAACTTAGTGTTAAGACACTCCGTTCCCCACTAGCCTGAATGTCTTTAGAAATCGTCGGAAAGTTGGAAAAAAATAACTTATTTTAATATATTCACACTATTCATTTATTTGATAGCAGTTTCGAAATGAAGTGAAGGTCCTTCCAATACGAGCATGTCCCTACTTGGTTTTGGCAAAAAAATAGAAAGTTATATTACTCGATAGAATATTTATTAGCATTGGGTTATAACAATAGTGGACTAGGTTTTTTTCTTTAACAGCGTAGGCAGAGTGAAGCTAGAGTGAAGACACTCCGTTTCTCAATTTTCAAGACATTGTGTGTTTAGTAGTGGAACTCAACACTGCGTTTGGATTTGCTTCTGGCAAAGAAAGGGACGGAAAATAATTATTTCTCCCCAGCGGTAATCAAACCCACTACCGTCGCGTTTACAGTAAAATTTTGTGCGTCTGCACCATGATTGCCTCGATTGTTATTTAAATAGTAATATTTAAAGCTATAAGAAACTAAAAAACGGATATAAATTTAAAAGTTAGTACTTAGTTTATGTTCAGAATAAAGATAATTTATTTTAAGTACCTCAGCGAAGGGATATCGTTAGGGGGCTCGTTAAATTTAAATAGATCAAGGTCCCACCATGACTTGTGACAGTGTACACCGCGTCAAAATACATTAATCTTTAAATTAGTTTGGATATTAAACATCTTAGTGATATAAAAAAAAATAAAAATCAGCTTCACGCTGTATCCCGCACACAGCAGGGTAGGCAGAGGGTACCTAGTGTTAAGACACTACGTTCCCCACTTTCCGCCGAGTTCTGGAGGCATTGCGTGTTGAGTGGCGCAACTCAACGCCGCGCTTTGCCTCGACACCAGAGCGAAGAAATGAAAATATAAATATATCATTTCCTCGAGTAGGGATCGTACCCACAACCAATCGATTTTACAGTCACACTTTGGGCCCCTGCGCCACGGCTGGCCTCAACACATGATTTTTAATAAAACGATTATTTTTAAATGTTGATATAAAAGCGATATTTTTATTAAAATATATTTATTAGTATTCGTATATATGAATATATCACTGGCTTCATTCTGACGGAGAGTCTTAACGATGTATTAGCTATGCTTAAATTGTTATATGTAGAATATATTGTAATTTCACCGAATTCTGGAGCGTTTCATTGCGTGTTCAGTGGCGTAACTCAACGCTGTGCATTGCCTTGATACTAGAGCGAGAATGAAAATATTACATACTTTATTTCCTTAAGTGGGAATTGAACCCCCGACCTATCGCACTTACAGGCTCACGTTTGTGTCCCTGTGTTGTTAAAGCGGTTAATACTACCAGATTTGTTAACACACACACACAACTATAATCTATTTTCATATAAAAATTTAGTTGATATAATTAGGATTAAAATATTGCTATTCTATATTTTTTTACCTACAAATGTATAAATTATTTATTTTTAACAGTACAGCCAATAAGCCGTTTGATACTGAAGTAAATCTGAATCTTAGAATATAAAGTTCTAATAACAGGTTTTTATTTAGAATAAAATCTTTTGCCTTGAGACGGTCATAGCGCAGGGGCACAGGCGTGCGACTGTAAGTGTAAACTATGGGGTCGATTCTCACTCGAAGTAATGGAATATTTAAATTTGCCATCTCTGGAATGGAAACCGTTGGTAAAGCAAAGTGCGGCGTTGATTTCCGCCACTCAACACGTGATGCCTCAATAATTCAGTAAAATGTGGGGAGCGGAAGTGTCGGAATGAGAAATGGAGTGTCTGGACTCTAATGGACACTAGCGTCCCAGGTTCTTTCTGCCTACGCTGCTATGTACGGAATACAGCGTGAAACTAAAAAAAAAAACAAAAAAAACATAAATAAACAAACTAAATAATCTTTATACATAACAATGTAAATCACGACATCCACAGATAATAATTTATCATTTTTTAATATACAGAAAAGTTATAGTCGATGTTCTATTCTGTTATTATTTAAGCTATAAATTGGCAAACGCTAACAACGTATTGGTTATTTATTAAATAAATATGTCACCATTTAATAAATGACCATTGGTCATGTGAATGTGAGGTTTTACGTCCAAACTGTTGGTCCAAAAGTTTATTGTAATAGAATATTTTTGTTAAATAGTTTTGTTTTACACTAAAGTAAGAGAAATATTTTAGAAAGTGTATAAAGATATAATCATTTTGAGTGTCGAACCCGCATCCCTTTTTCTAGAATATATTTTATGAGTTAACTGAGGCCAGTCGTGGCGCATGGGCACTAACTAACTGTAAAACCGACTGATTGTGGGTTCGATTCCCACCCGAGGAGATGAAATATTTATTTAATATTTCCATTTCTTCGCTCTGCTGTCGAGGTAAAGCGCGGCGTTGAGTTCTGCCACTCAACACGCAATGCCTCCACAATTCGGCAGAAAGTGGGAAACGGAGTGTCTTAACACTAAGTTCGCTCTGCCTACACTGCTGTGTGCGGGATAAAGCGTGAAGCTGAAGTTAATAAAAATATTTTCCCCTTAAATTAAAAACGAATTAAACAAATATATAAATTTGTGGGAAATCATTAAAGATGATTAAAATAAAATAATTTCGATAGAAACTGGAATAATAAATAAGAAATAATATTTAATAATTTAAACGTATGCTGTATACGTGTTCACTCTGTTCTCTT
Source organism: Heliconius erato demophoon (assembly GCA_018249695.1). Classification (NCBI taxonomy): domain Eukaryota; kingdom Metazoa; phylum Arthropoda; class Insecta; order Lepidoptera; family Nymphalidae; genus Heliconius; species Heliconius erato. The sequence continues at coordinate 33,717 of DWQW01001223.1, forward strand.
TGTTGAGAACCTAGTAAGAGAACCTAGTGTAATGAAACTCCGGTCCCTGTTTAACACTAGGTTCCCTCTGACTACCTTGCAAATTGCGGCATAGGGACAAAGGGAAACAAAAAAAAAACTTAACCCAATCGCTTCACGAATAAATTGACATTAAATTAAAAAAAAAAAGTAAAATTGACAAATAAAATACGTGCAATATTAAGAGTTGGTCGCATTGCTGCAATGTGTGGAGAAACCATAAAAATTTTATATCGTCGCGTAACAAAAGTACTGTGAATTTACAACACATATGGCTTACTTAAAATTGATAGTCAATAGTAACTGAAGTTTGTTTATTTCATCTGGTAGGTTTTCTTGGATTTTTAAAATGGTTTTTAAACAAGTAAGAGTACTGTGTTGAGCACCGCCACTCAACAAGCAACATCTCCAAAATTTGGCGGAATGTGGTTAACGGTGTGTCTTAAAATTCTGTCCTCTCTGTCTGCTACTGCGGGATATATCGTGAAACTTAAAAAAATAATAACAAAATTATTAGATGAGATAACAGATGATAGATTAGAAAAAAATATCTTATTGTTTTATCCGCCAAATAGGTATAGAGGTATAGAGGTATAGGTAGTAAGCACATAGTGTAAAGTCGTCGGTACTCCGGTCCTGAATTCGGGATATTGCTAATTGATTCATGCATGGCGGAGCTTAACGCTGCGTTTAGTCTTGATGAGAAAATAAAAACTGTTCATTACTCCAAGTGGAAATTTAACCCACAATTATCGCATTTATATTTTTACTATTCTTACCTTTCTGCTTCTTTTTTTCTATTCTGCTATGTACATGAAGGTTAAAAAATATATACAAATACTTACTTCCACGCATCTCCACACTTTGCGATGTGATATCATCAGTAAATCAAGTGAAAGAACATTATACTACTTAAATATACATTTCACTAAATAAATATTGCGTGTCAAATCACGTTATATTTTCTCTAATCATTCTAGTGAAACGAAAATATTCAAAATAGAAAGCATTTTCTCAGTGAGATCAATACGCGACTTTCGTTCAAATATTTACTTTGGAAATATTATTACATATTGAGTAGCGGAACTTACCGCCGCTATTTAATAAGACTTAAATAATATGAAAATATTTAACTAATACATATGATCAGAGGCAGCTTTCGAGACATTATAGATATACTAGACCATAAACATGAAAATGATCTAATGAAATGAATGATTTAATCAATAAGAGAATGAATAAACGAATGAAAAAATAAAACCGGTATTCCACTGCGCCACGACGGCACATCATCTACTTAAAACTTTAACAATATGTAAGATAAAACCTACACTCAGCCCAAGCTTGGATTTACACTAAATTATGTACTTCGTTTAATATAATGAAGTATAAAGTTGTTAGAACTTTACGTTCACTGACTCACTACCCACCGTGCTTTATCAAAGTAGTTTTAACCTTATAGTACTCTATATATTATATCTAGACTACTTGTCATATTGCAATGCATTTTACCTCACTGTGCACTCTTGTATGTAAGCTTAGGAGTTCTACAAAGTGTTTTTTCTACGTACGTTACCATAAAATGCGATTTCTATTGGTATAGAGGCTGGTGGTGCTATCGAGAAAACAGCTCTTCGAGTCGAGGTTTTTTATGTTCTCTTCTAGGGAGCTTGGTTTGTTTTTTTTTTATTATATACTAGCTTTTAGCTACGACTTCGGTCGTATGGTTTAGTAATTATTACAATGTGTCTGAGATAACTTACCACAAGGACAGTGGGTTGTTCTAAGACTGTACTATAGAAATAGTTATAGTAGCATATAGCCTTCCTTGATACGCAAGGATACGGAAGGTTCTTCTTCAATTGGAATCAATAGTTCTTGAGATTAGTACGTCCAATTAAACATACTCTTCAGTTCAATATAAAGTTACAAATTTTAGGATAGGTAAAGTAGGTGAATTCGTCGTAGTTTAGTTTAAATGTATGTACCTGAGAGTCTTGATTATGGGTTAAAATTTCAGCCGGAGACTTGCTTTTCTATATTGCTATATTTAGATAAAGAAGTAAGTATGGTTTTGAGCTAATAAAAAAAATATTACATATTAAATGTCTTTGGATAAATTATTCTTCTTTACTCGTATATACCATATCTTCAGTAGTCGTAGTGATTTATTTCCAGCGAAAATAGAAGAAATGTAAATAAATAAAGAAATAGAAAGACTAGCTTTAGTTTTATTTGAAACACTCAAACTCGCCTCGCCTTAAGATATAAATATTGGAACAAAAATAAATTCGCTGACGTGTTGACTTCAAATTGGAGCACAATAAAGTTGACAGAATGCTAGACGCCGTCGCACGTTTGATTTAATTTCTGATTGAACACGGTAGTTGCGAGTTCAATATATACAT
>DWQW01001224.1:0-36142 GCA_018249695.1 Heliconius erato demophoon
ATATATATATATATAATATATATACAGATTTTTATATATATATATATATATATATATATATATATATATATATATATATATATATATATATATATATATATATTATTGAACTGTTTTAAAGTGTTAAGACACTCCATACTCCCCTTTTACCGAACCTAGTGAGATTCCCTCTGCCTACCCTGCTATTTGCCTGCTGCTATTTGGACTTGCTATCATTTTGAAAATCCAAAAAAAATATATAAAACAAAAACAAGGTTATAAAGACAACTAGAGTATGTGACAAATTGGACAATATCCATCCGAACGAGACTGGCATAATTTGAAATATTCATCCGTTCTCGCAAACTTAGCATTTCTTTCCAAATCAGATTTACATGACAATGGTAACATTCATACAGCTCCAGCTCACTGTCTATTATATGAGGCGAAGCTACGAGAGCAGTGTCGTCTGTCTCGAGGGTGTCTAAAAAAAAGCAATTCCACCCTCACCTTGACCTCTCCAGCGGACGTTGTTTCAGCGCTGATGTTAGGTAACTAAAAATAAGGGCTGGGGCTATTGATTTTTTTTTCTTAATATAGACAGATAATAAATTTTCCTTTGGGCTTCTTAGAACGGTTTTTTATTAAAGCTGCTGCTGTTTTGTCGGTGTTTAATAGGGGTGGACGTTTTAACATGTTGGTTTATCCTGTTGAGGTAATAACAAATGCATCGATATCATTGATTTGTCGTGACTGACTAAGTTGAGGAAGGATTTAATTAAAACCTCAGTAGATATTGTATGGATTTTTCTATTTTTGGGCCAAATTTTACGTAGAGTTTTTACGTAGAGTTCCTTCCTAAATACTCATGAGTTTTGAATTTGTTATAAATTAAATTTACTTTTATTTATTTAACAAAATAAAAGCAATAAAGTTAATGATATGGTCAACAGAAATCCTTATCTTATTTATACAAGGTATCATCACTTGTGTTTTATGGTCCGTAGTTAATTTCGTAAGGTCACTTACGCGGGGAACCTCAGGCACTTTACCCACACGATTATTAGCGAAACTCAAAGAGCACAGAATAACTAGAACAATTTATAGGATTGCTTTGTTGGATTAATATAATAATTAGAAATTATTTTTTATATCCTTTTAAATATAAATATTAAAAATGATTTTCTTCTAATATCTGAAAAAACTATTTCAATATTATTATACAAATCACATCAAAATCTAACCTAACAATCTTATATATCTTATATACAGATAATATAAGAAATTTAGTATATATTCAAGAGACACAAGCTTAGCGAAACGCCAGTTTAGCTCTACGTAGAGCTATAAATTGTCATTAAGTAGACGGTCAGCCTTATTCCGCCCGTGTCCCGGTAATATTATTCCGTCGTACGGGGTGTGAGCCTTTTGTGCCCTTTTAACTAAATTAACGTTTCGACCGCGTCGGTTGTGTGCATAGATTATATCTAAATGTGTCATTAGTATGGAGCAAAGCTGTGTGTGAGCTTAATGAGAATGTGTGTTTGTCTGTTTTGAATATCAGTTGATATTAGAAAATATGTGATTTGAAAGAAATGGTCTGGATGTTAGATTTAAAAGAATGTATAATAAAATTAAAAATATCCTTCCTATCCCAGGCAGTATAATTGGCATAAAAATTTAATTATTTTTGAAAAGACACTTATTTTTACTTTAATGCTTGAAGCTTTAACAAAAAAAAACCCCAATATCACTATGTATTATGTATATTATAATATTAAAATTGTGTTCAATTTACATATTTTTATAAATTATCATTATTCTAATGGCCCAAATCGAATATTTTCAGAAAGGTATATCTTTTTTATCAGCTTATCGCTATATCCCACACACAGCAGACAGAAGGCAGACCTCCGCCTAGTCTCTGTTTTGTGTGGAAACCTAATATACTTCCCATTAACTCACTTCCGTTCCTCAGTTTCCGTCGAATCATCATCAATGATTACAATATGTGATCTGTGGCGATATATTAAATATTATTAAATATTAAGATATTTCCCAATGATCTTTTAAGAATTAAGAAATATCTTAATAATATTTATTACTTTACGTGACCCAGTAAAAACAATATATTAAACTGAAATCTAAAAAAAGCCCAAAAATATATGCAATATAACATTTTTATATTCATTCCATAACCTAAATTCTGTCACTATTTTACATACAAACGCACCTGCTCGCAAACCCGATACGTAGTCCTGAATAAACACATTAATTTTGTTCGCCTACAGTCAATTACCAAAAACAATTTAGCTAACAATATTTCACATATAGATATACATTTTTTTATATATGTATGTGGAATTTGAGGGCGTCGTGCCGTGTCGTGGTTGTGGGTTCGATTCCCATTCTGAAAAATTAGTTAAGATTTGTTAATTTTTCCTCTGGTGCTCTGGCATCAATGCAAAACCTGGCGTCGAGTTCCGCCACTCGCAATCCTCGAATAATTTAGCGGAAAGTGGACAACGGAGTGTCTTAACACTAAGTTCCCTCTGCCTATCCTGCTAATACGGGTTATAGCGTGAAGCTGATTAATTTTTTAATTACATTGTATGTGGAATTTGGATTAAAAGTGGTTATCATGTTTGTATAAAACTTTGTGATAATTCAGCCCTCAGTTACGAACTTTGTAACTTTTATTAATTAATTTATTTCATACACAAATTTTGCTCCACTCACAAGTTTTAAGGATGTGCGGGACGTGCGTAAATTAAAAGATAAAGCTTTACCGAGAATGTGGAGTGATAACAATATTAAAATCAAGTTTAAAAAATCAGCTTCAGGCTGTATCCCGCACACAGCAGGGTAGGCAGAGGGAAGCTATTGTTAAGACGCTCCGTTCCCCACTTTCTGCCGAATTCTGGAAGCATTGCGTGTTGAGTGGCAGAACTCAACGCCGCGCTTTACCTCGACATCAGACAGAGCGAAGAAATGAAAATATAAATTTTAGTAAATATTTCATCTCCTCGAGTGGGGATCGAACCCACAACCAGTCGGTTTTACAGTCACACTTTGTGCCGCTGCGCCACGACTGGCCTCGTAACAATATTCTTTTATATTATTTCTTATATCTAGCAACATAAATGTTTTTATATTTAAAAAATAAAGTGATAAGTAATTGAATTAATAAGACTACATTTTCACGTTATTTCATTAAAAAAAATTAAACGTACACCTTTAGGCCTTATAATACATGCCACTCATTTTAAAAACGCTTTTATTAGGTAGTGCTGTATGTAACTAAGTAACTATATAATAAAATCTAAGAATCTCAATTGTATGTAGATTTGATGACAATACAATATTATGGTATCTCTGAGCTGGTCTGATGATGGAGAGACTTTTGATGTAGTATCATTACATTATCTATATACAACTCGGTCATAGCACCACTGAAAAAGGAATGGTGGATTTCATCTGCCTTACAAATATTAAAATGTTATTATATCTAGATTAAACAATGTTTTTTTTCAGTCTAATCGGATAAAGTACCTACACCTAAAATGTAACATTTTTAAAAGTCAAGTTCAAAATGAATTATCTCTATAGTTTTGTTGCCTATAATTTTAATTAAATGATCATGAGATAGATAATTTGAGGCCAATCGTGGCGCAGATGCACAAACGTGTAACTGTAATCGCGACGGTTGTGAGTTCGATTCCCGCTTGAGGAAATGAAATATAACATTTTTATTTTCTCGCTCTGGTGTCGAGGCAAAGCGCGGCGTTGAGTACCGGCACTCAACACGCAATGCCTCCAGTCTTAACACTAGGCCCTCTCTGCCTACCCTGTTACTTGTGGGATACAAACAGAGGGAAATTGACAAAAAAATATATTTCTAGATTTCGTTTATACCTATATTCAAGACTTACCCTCATAAGAGACTAAATTCACATTTGCGTCCATTTTGAACTTGAACAAAATCGGTATTTATTTGTATTTACGTCAGCATCTATATATACATAACACTCGGGAATACAGAAACACTTAATATCGTGGCAAAAAAAAGGAATTAACGTAATCATCGCATCCATCAGACCGAAGCATTCCCTTGGGTTTTGTTGTGATTTGTGCTCATTCGATCGGCCGTGCTAGACTTTTATTTTTATTTTTTTTTATCATTTTCACGCTTTTATCCCGCGGTGTATCCCGCACACAATAGTGTAAGCTGAGGGAACTTAGTGTTAAGGCACCCCATTTTGATAGACCTTTAAACATCTAAATCAAACATTTAAATCTTACTTCTTACTATCTAGCTTGAGATCTCTTATAGAGATATATCCACCTTTGTAAGCTAAATATTTTTAATATTGTTTTTATGGCTAAATTGTTACAAAAATATGTCGAGATCATCACGGCTGGATGTTAGTACTCGAGGAGTTCGTGGTAAAAAAGAAATGAAGGTAATCATGGCATCCATCAAGAGCGCGGCTAGACCGGAGCGCTCCCCTGGGCCTCCGCTCTGATTTCTGTTCATTTGCTCTCCCCATCGAACGCGGCGTACTTAAATTAACACTGTCTTTTTGCTTGTTTTTCGATCTTTATAAACATTTTTGTTCTATAATTCATAATTAATTCTGCTTCACGCTGTATCCCGCATAGCGGGGTAGGCAGAGGAAATCTAGCAAACACTCCGTTTCCCAGTTTCCGCCGAATTTTGGAGGCATTGCGGGTAAAGTGACGAAGCTCAACGCCGGGCTTTCGCCTTAGTGCCAAAGCGAAGACGTAAAAATATTAAAAACTAATAATGCATTCCCCCGAGTTGGGATCGAACCCACAGCCGCTACGTTACAGTCACTTCCTTTGCCCTTGCGCTATGAAGACCTATATTATATTAATTCATTATTATTATTTAGCTTAATTCAGAACCAACACATCATTACATACTTTTTGATATTTTTTTATAAAAATGAAGTGCCACTGTCGCCTAAATCGGAGACAACCTACGTGTTGACACGCAAAAGTACAGAACAGGGTAAGAAGGTTCAAATATCCCTCTAGGGATCTATGAAAGCGTACATTACATATAGCTTCCCTGACATGCATTGAAATAGCAAATAGATAATAAATTTAAAAAAATACATAATTTCTCTTTTCAGCTTCACGTTCACGCTTCGCTCTTCACTTTGTTCTCTTCCTCCCCCACTTTCCTCCAAATTATCGAGACATTGCGTATTGAGTGGGAAAATTCAACGCCGCGCTTTATATTTCCCTACCCTAAGTGCCAATCGAACCCACGACCATCACGTTTACAGTCACACGCTTGTGCCACTGTGCCGCTTTAAAAAAATATTCGTCGAGTTCGTTTTACTTGACATCTATTCTTAAATAACGCAGACTCTGTAATTTCAAAGCACATTTCTACTCACTAAAATTTTAAATTTCAGATCAACTTCATTCTGTTAAAAGACCACCGCCTTGTAAAATTAGTTGAAGTTAGACATTTACTTTTGTTTGACCATAAACGATACTGGTTGTGGATTCGATGCCCACTCGAGGGAATTAAATATTGATTTAAATGTTTATTTTCATTACTTCGCATTTTGGTGTCGGTGCAAAGCGCGGCGTTGAGTTTCGCCACTCAACATACAAAGCCTCCAGATTTCGGGAGAAAATAGGGAATGCCTATCTGAGTTCGGGATAAAGCCTGAAGCTATTTTTTTTCATATTTAATTCAATTTTAAACCATTCCACCTAAAATAGACAATATAAATCAAGTCGATTATTCGTTAGAGCAAAGATCAAAGAACACCAAAGTTCCCTCTAATTAAACAATACAGAAATGTTAGATGCAATTTGACCTGGCTAAGAAACTTCGTGGACTGCGTACTCCGTATTTGTTGTATCCCAAACAAATAAAGCAGTTTGGAGGAAAATAGATCTCCAACTTATTAAGTGTGTGCGGCCGCCACTTGCAACGGTTGTTAGGGACCATTGTTTTGTACGCCTCAGTAAAAGCTCCTTGAAAATCTAGCTTGCTAAAGTCTAAACAATAGAAGCTATTTGCTATTTATAAATTTATTCCAGTGGAAACCCTATAACCGGTTGTGAATTGCTGTTAAAAGAAATGGAAGTTATTATGCGTGAATTTGAAAAAAAATAGGGGAAACGGTGAACGTGAAAAGAAAATGTTTATGTAAATCGTATATAATACAGTCGTTGCGTTTTTATGTTTTTGAATTTTTAATTCACTTTTTAGTGGCCAGTCGTGGCGCAGCGGCACAAAGTGTAGCTGTAAAACCGACTGGTTGTGGGTTCGATCCGCACTCGAGGAAATGAAATATTTATTTACATTTATATTTTCATTTCTTCGTTCTTGTGGCGAGGCAAACTCAGCTAAAAGTGGGGAACGGAATGTCTTAACACTAGGTTCCCTCTGCTTCCCTGCTGTGTGCAGGATACAGCGTGAAACTGATTTTATTTTTTTTCACTTTTAACATTTATTTTCAAACGTTACATATTATACCTGCCCTGTGATTATGGAATTTATTCGTATTTAAATTCAATTTAAGTATACATTTTTATAGACTTGTAAGTGTACACTTTTGTATGTAAATTACAAACACTGTGGTTTTATATATATCTTGAATAATAAATGTACATTTTAACAGTACAAGAGGTTCATTCGTTCTGGTTAGATATAACATAAACTAGAATTCTAGCCATTCAAAACGAAATATATCTGAAAACTGAAAAACATTAAAATAATCAAATATATCTATTTTAGAAATAAATCAGCTTCACGCTGTATCCCGCACACTACAGGGTAGGCAGAGGAAACCTAGTGTTAAGACACTCCGTTCCCCACTTTCCATCAAGTTCTGGAGACATTACGTGTTGAGTGGTGGAACTCAACACGAGCGAATAAATGAAAGTACAAATGTAAATAAATATTTCTTTTCCTCGAGTGGGGATCGAACCCACAACCAGTCGGTTTTACAGTTACTGCACCACGAATGGCCTCATATCTATTTCAGAAAAAAATATATAAAATAATAACTTACGACAGTGGCTTCGAAAACAACAGCTTCCTACACCAGCATTAGAAAACACCAATCTATTTCTGACCCTACGCTTATTACTTTGTAGTGTACGTGTAACAGGTACTATTCCATTTATAGCTATTACGTAAGGGTTACTTTAGGTTCCTTTAGTTACACCGAGTCACGCGACCACAGTTTTTGTCATGCGAGGTCTACTGGACTGTAATTGCATAATCATAGAACTTTCCCCATATGTCCCATTAACATAATTTTATTAAAAACAATGTAATTATGTTGGCGCCGTTGTGTTGTTTTGAAATTTTTATGGTCTGCTGAGCTACAGGTTGTGAGTTTGATGACTACATGTATAAAAAGTTTTTGAAAATTACGATAGACGAAAAGGGAACCTGTCCGAATGTCACGACCATTTTTCTTTAGATCCCGTGGAAGTATCAGGCTGAAATTAATATCAAATTTTCAAGTCTACAGTCACAGAAATAATAAAACTTGTTAGTCAATTTCATCAAAAGATAAAAGCATTTACGTATCGATTATGGTGCAATATATATTGATATTTCATAAAAAAAATAATTACAAATTTAAATTTGTCAAACGTTTATAAAAGCAGGTCTATTTATAAAAGTTTCACCTGAAGCCTCGGTGAGCTAAGTCCAACTCGCACTTAACTAATTTTTCTACCTACGACGCACTTAATACTCCTAGTTATACTGACACCAGGAAACATTAAACACTAGGAAAATAAATATTTTCGTTATTGCGTATATTTAACTAAAGAGGCCAGTCGTGACGCAGTGGCACAAAGTGTGATTGTAAAATCGACTGGTTGTGGGTTCGATCCCCACTCGAGGAGATGAAATATTTACTTAAATTTGGTGTTGAGTTCTGCCACTCAACACGCAATGCCTCCAGAATTCGGCAGAACGTGGGAAGCGGAGTGTCTTATGACACTAGGTTCCCTCTGCCCACCCACAACAGGGAAACCTAACCAGCATACAGCGTGAAGCTGATTGCTGCTAACTAAGCAGCGCTACTATTGCATCAATAAATGTTTCATCCAATTTTTATATATTTTAAACATAATTCAATAAGCCCAAAAAAAATTACAACACTATACACATATTACACGAACACCATAACACCGAAGCGTCTTGGCAGGACTTGGCAGATAACTTATCGCTAAAAAACGATGCATAGTAATGCAGAGTAGGGTAGATACTCGAACTTACCCTATCCGAGACCCCCACTCCGTAATAAATGCCCCCGATGTAGACATCTTGAGGTGGCTGTGATATTTTCAGCTATTAGCTATCTATTATACAGCCATAGCTCACCGTATTTTAGCACAGTGCCACTTACACTTTGGATTCAAGGGCGTAATGACTTGGGGTATAAAAATGCTCTCTTTTTTATGCTTAGCTAGTAGTGCCAACGCATTAGTACACGTTAACACCAACCGCCGTTCTTTAATCTCCACGAAATATATGAGTACCTGCTACCAAAAATTGCAAAAAAAATGTATATGGTCTGTAATCATTATCTTAAAGTAGAGATTGTTTTGTCAGTTTTAAAGAAAAGAACAATTAAGAATAGAAGTTACAGAAATTTTGAGTCATATCGTTTTTATTTTAAGAGTGCCTCATATCGCTATAAATAAGCACCTATCTTAGACTGTCTTCTGTTAGATTCCGCAATATTCCCCGCTACAAACTGCATCCAAAGCCATTGTACTACTATTCTATAATTTATCATATCATTTCATAACATGTGATAATGACATTAATTTTCCATTTATTGTATCAAAAGCATTCCATTACCATAGATATGCATCATATTTAATTTAATATTTGTACCTCACATGAAAAATGTACGTGCATCAAAATTTGGAAATTTCATAAATTTCTTCATAAGTCATCCAAGCTTCAAAAACAGATTAATGTTTCTTGTACTTTTGTATGACTCTTCACCAAATATTCCATCATTAATTTATTTCTCAACATTCAACAACCCTTTTCATTGTAGTGTCATAAATCAAGCCAATGTCAGAGTACAATGACGCCGAGGCGCACGGTATTTGGAAGGATTTTAATTAAGGCTCTAAGAATTTTCGTATTGTTGAAGAACGTATGGTGAATTTTTTTTGCGTAGCACATTTTGTTATAAAAGTAAATAAATGACCAACTGACAACGATAAATGAAAAGCAAAGTTTCAATTTACATAGCGTTGTGTCGATAAAATAAAAAGTTTGTATAGTACCAAGTTTGTGTTAAATTACGCGATAGTTGTACGTTATATTGAGTTTCGCCATCAATTTCGTAATGCCTTGAAATGGGCAGGCTTTGGAAAATGGAAGATCTTTCTATCTATATTCTATAAAGGGATAAATAAAAATATTGGAAATGCACCGAAGTTAAATTACAATGTTTAATTAAAAGGATAACATGTCACAATCGTATAGTATTTATTCATCAATATCGTCATAGATACACATTTGACCGTTTAAAAAATATTATGACATGCCATGAAAAAAATATTATGACATGACATATAACCTCAACTATTATAAACCTTATCAACTAGAAGTACAATCAGTAGAGACGGAAAATACGAGATGGATATGGAAAGGTGTATTGCTGCCGGTAACAGGATTAACGGAGCCTTAGCTGCGTTGATGAAACGGCGAAATGTCAGCACAGCTGTGCGTTTGGCCGTACACAATGCAGTGTTGGTACCGACGCTGTTATACGACAGCGAAACGTGGGTATTACAAAAGAAGAATGAAAGAAAGATGAATGCTGTGGAGATGCGATCTCTTTGTAAAATATGCAGAGTCAGCTTAGCTGACCACATCCATAATGAAAAGATACACAGAGTGGAAGATATAGATAAAGACTTCACGGTAAGACTTCGGTTGACCTTCGAAAACACATAAACTGGAGAAAGGTCACGAAAAAGTATAAGGACGCATGACATGATGGACGCCCGGAGCGCATGTATAAAGATGTTGATGACAGTGGACGAGACGCAATAGGTATGCAAAAACTGCAGCGTTTAACGCTCCTTTCTTTCTGGTTACCCCGCTAAGGATGCAACATGAAGCTAAGTTAGATAATTTTTAACCTTTCATTGATAACTTGAGAGTTAGTACTCAAGCTTACACCTTCATATCAAATTTATAGTGCAACACGTATATATTTTCATTATTGGCACGCAAACATTGAATTTTTGAGCAAGTCAATCTGGTACTTTATTTGGTATGCGTTTCAGTTCGTTAGGTAAATAAAACGTTGAGTGAATGCCTCAGTCGTATTTTATTTTTGCATCCGAACCAATTTAAAAACACAATTTTCGTCAATATTTCACCATGATAGGTTCCCAGCTGTGGAAATTATTGTTACATTATTTAGTTAACAAAGGAATATGTGAATACATACATGTATATCAATCAGATTTTATTTGCTTTTGCATTATTTTTTATTGCTTTTCATGATGTATCCTGCTAGTACATACTAGGGTAGATTGAAGGCACCTGGGAACCTAGTGTTAAGCCACTCCGTTCCCAAGACACTTCGGTTCCCCATTTTCCGCTGAGAAAATGAAGATATTAAATATATCATATTCTCGAGTGGGAATCGAACGCACAACCTGTCACGTTTACGGTCGTACGCTTGCACCCTTGCACCACGACTGTCTCTCATATTATTTAATAGTAACAAAATTAATGATAATATTCACCACTACACACAAAACTCAAACAAAAAACACAACTCACAAAACTCATTAAAAAAAATCAGCTTGATACTCGATAAAGTCAAAACGTATAAATAAAGTAAAAACGCGATAAAACAACATTGTTTAGAAACAATTGCAATAAATATCGCCATGTGAAGACTGATTTCTCGGCGATGGCGCGAACTTTTCCAATATTGACGCCGTCGCCATGTTTTTACATTCGCAAGATGGCCGCCCGTATATCAAGGACGAGCGTGAGCGCCTATTTGACAGTCAAATGCTGATGACAGACGGCGGGAACTTATAACTTGTGTGAGGCGACTCGAATGCCGTATTCGCAAAGGATGTCTACGTTTCTATTCTATTGGGTGTTAAATTAAAATATTTATTTACTTAAATTACCGCTTTATCTCTTGCGGGGTAGTCAGAAAGAATACCTCTTTTGCCTCATCCACTGTCATGAACCTCTTCATATATCCGGGGGGTCCTCATGCTTTTTACTTGACCTTTCTCCAGTATTAAATTAAAATTATGACTAATATTTAATATTTTCATTTCTTCGATCTGATATCGAGGGAAATGTTGAGAATAACACGCAGTGCCTCCAGAATTCAGCGGAAAGTGGAGGATGAATTGTCTTAACAGTAGCCTCCCTCTGCTTACCCTGCTACATACAGAGTAAAGCGTAAATCTGAAAAAAAAAACAAGAAATTGAGTTAACAATTTTTGTAACACGCACAACAATTAAACAAGAAAAAAAAGAAAAGGGAAACTAATAAATCAAACTAAATATCAATTTAATCATCTAAATAATTAATGAGGCCAGTCGTGGTGCAGCCGCACGAAGTGTGACTGTAAAACCGGAGTGTCTTAATACTAGGTTCCCTCTGCCTACCCTATTATGTGCGGGATATAACGTGAAGCTGATTTAATTTAATTTTTTTTAATCTAAATAACGTCCGTGAGGCCGGTCGTGGCGCAGCGGCAGGAGGTGTGACTGCAAATCGACTGGTTGTGGGTTCGATCCCCACTCGAGGAGATGAAATATTTACTTAAATTTATATTTCCATTTCTTCGCTCTGGTATCGAGGTTAAGCGCGGCGTTGAGTTCTGCCACTCAACACGCAATACCTCCAGAATTCGGCAGAAAGTGGGGAACGGAGTGTCTTAACACTAGGTTCCCTCTGCCTACCCTGCTGTGTGCGTGAAGCTGATAAATATCAATTTAATTATCTAAATAATGTCAAAATCTATACTCCAAAAGCAATTTTTGACGTGAAACATTCATATATTAAATCTATATACGAAACCGAATGCCGTATTGATATTGTTCTAAACTCAACGACGTAAAGTTTTCCAATATCCGCACAGTGTCGAGTGCATGCAAACAAATAGCATCAGGAATTCGCCGCTTAGCGCCCAAATTCATATTCCCAGACCGTCTTAGTTCCTACTAGTACTAGTACTAGTACCAGTATTCGGAAGAAAATATATAAATCACTCTTGTAATTTATACGAGAGGACGATATACGAGACAATAAAATATGGAGTGTTCTAACTTTGCTATGTTAAAGCGGTAGAGCCGTTCCGTTTTAAATGTTTTCATTTGAAGGAATATTTTCAATTTTGTTGTAGTAAATTATTAGATTTTGTGTCTATATCAAAGTAACCATTGTATTATTCATATATTTTTATTATGAAAGAGAAATAAATTTTAGATTTTTAATTATAAATTAATATAAAAAACTAACATAAAAAATACTCTTCAAATGGCGGGACATGGGTCCAGGTTCAATGAGTAGCTAGGGTTTCAGAAAGAGGATCCTCATTACGATACGCGCCTTAACAAGTAAGAATGTCTTCTGCATCCGGTTCTTGATCCAAGAGATAATTGATAGAGATTTTTCACTATTATATCGGTATAATTGATAGAGATTTTTCACAATGATAGTCACAATATTATGATTTATATAGACTGATTTACGTATTATAAAATTTTATCTGGTACGCCTGTCAATTAGACCTTAGTTACTGATTATCTAATTGTTTATCAAACTAGCAGACGACTAAACCTAAACGAATTGCTTTACCAATCCTCTTTTTCCCCAACTCCCCTTATCGTACACAGGGCGTGGTGGAGCTGTGGTAGTTTCGCTCTGATTACAAATGGAAACATCAGATCGTGGGGGGATTTTTGTTGTACAGCCGGCTTCGCTAATAATTTATTCTTTCAACGACAATGCTGTCTCCCCCGCTGGGTCTGCTGTGTGCACTTTATGCGCTGGCGATCCCTTAAGGCCAATGTATCTTTTTTACGAATGCTAAGGAAATGTACGGGGTCGTCGTGAATAAATTAATTTGTTTCGGCTAATTAGATAAGGGATGTACGGAATTTTGTTTTGTTATAAGTACCTACTGTGAGCTTTTTATTTTATTTTATTTTATATAAAAGAAATAGGGAGAGGGAGCCTAGTGATAGGCCACTCCACTTCTAACTTTCCGCCGAATTCTAGATATATTGCGTGTTGACTGGTGGAACTCAACGCCGCGCTTTGCCTCGACACCAGAAATGAAAATATTAAATATTTTATTTTCTTATGTGAGGATCGAACATCTTTCGCGGCTACGGTCGCACGCTTGTACTCCTATTCCACGACTACCCTCAATTTTATAATTTTATTTTATTTTACTTATACATTTTCACTAACCTACCTAATCACCTAAAAACAAAAAAAAAAACTTTTTAAAAAAAAAAAAAAAAACAAAAAAAAAATGCAATTCAATTGAAAATAAACGTCACATTGTAATAAACTAAGTACATCGTATCGACAGCATACGTAAATACAAGCTGCTGGATTAACCAATAATATTATTTAATATGTAAATCTCGTTTTAAAAGCCCCGCCATGTTTAATGTTTCCATTTCGATTCGATCATTGGGCCCGTGCCAGTCATGTTTATTGATGAGACTGACTGATTGGCAGATGCAATTTCATATGGGAAAATTATTTTTGTTATAAAAATCGGTATTCTGCATGTAACAGAGTAGGCAGAGGGAACTTAGTGTTAAGACACTCTGTTTCCCAATTTACGGCGAATTTTTCGAGACATTGCGTGTTGAGTGGTGGAACTGAACGTAGAGCTTTGGTCTTGGTGCGTGTATTAATAAGTAATAATTCATTCCCTGGAGTGGGCATCGAACCTACAACCTTCGCGTTACAGTCAGACACTTGTGCCACGACGGCCTCTATGTTCAGTGTATTTTATAGTAAATAAAAAAAAGATGATAAAAACAATTTGGTTGTATCAAATTTATATTATAAGTTGAAACTAATTTTTGTATATTATTTTCATGTTATTATTCTATATGAAATTGTTTTTTATTTTTTTTTGTTTAACAATAAATTTATTGTAACGCTGATATTACATAAAACATTTAAAAATACAAACAAAACCGATAAAACCGTACTTTTATTAATCTAATATAAAATCCTATATTACTACACTACGTAAAAATATTTAAAGCACTTATATAAATCTGAATAAAAGCAATTTCGGTAATGCAATAAAACTACACAAATAAATCCCAATAGAGACAGAAAGTAATTGTAACTTGAATCATCAATCAGATAGACGACAAGAAACGTTTCAACAATATATAGTATAATATATGAGGCCGGTCGTGGCGCAGCGGCACGAGGTGTGACTGTGAACCGACTGGTTGTGGGTTCGATCTCCACTCGCGAAGTGAAATATTTATTTAAATTTATATTTCTTTTCTTCGCTCTGGTGTCGAGGTTAAGCGCGGCGTTGAGTTCTGCGACTCAACACGCAATGCCTCCAGAATTCGGGGGAAAGTGGGGAACAGAGTGTCTAAACACTAGGTTCCCTCTGCTTATCCTCCGGTGTGCGAGATACAGCGTGAAGCTTTTTTTTTATAATATATATACAATTGAAGCCGTGGTGGCATAGAGGCACAAGCGTGTTAGTGTAAACGCGACAGTAGTGGGTTCAATTCCTATTCCGGGTAAATAAACTATTATTTATTAATATTTTTATTTCTTCGTTCCGGTATCAAGACAAAGCGTGACATTGAACCCTGCCACTCAACACGCAATTCACGAATTCAGCGGAAAGTAGGGAACGGAGTGTCTTAACACTAGCTTACCTTACACGTAACAGAGCTTGAAGTTAAATAGTATATATACAATATAATATATTTACAATATAATATATATACATGTATATTAAAGATAGCATAGGCGCGCTTACTCCATACCAAGATGGCCGCGGACTTTCGGCGGGAATCACTGAAGCGCATAATTGATAGAGGACACAGCCTTTGTGCCGTATCTTGAACGTGCCGCTGTTCCAAATATTATAATAATTTAGAAATTATTAGAGGACAATGGGTGACATCTTTATTTTGTGACAGAATTCAATTTTAGATGTTATGTCGTTAGCACGTATTCATAGGTTAATGGAGCGTGTTATTTTTTTGATATAGAATAAAATACGCACTAGGTTATTTTATATTTTAATTGTTAAATGAATATTTTTGTTAAATAATTATTTAATTTGAGGTCAGTTTTGGTGCACAAAGTGTGTCTGTATATGCGACTGGTTGTGGGTTCGATATCCACTCGAGGATATGAAATATTTTTTTTAATTTGAATTGAAGAAATGAAAATCTTAAATATTTCATTTCCTCGAGTGGGAATTAAACTCACAATATTTCGCATTTACAGCTACACGCTTGCACTCCTGCGTCACGACTGGCCTCAATTCTGATTATAAATCAGCTTCACGCTGTATCCTGCACACTGCAGAGTAGGCAGGGGGAACCTAGTGTTAAGACACTCCGTTCCCCACTTTCTGCCGAATTCTAGAGGCATTGCGTATTGAGTGGCAGAACTCAACGCCGCGCTTTGCCTCGACACTAGAGCGCAGAAATGGAAATATAAATTAAATAAATATTTCATCTCCTCGAGTGGGGATCGAACCTGCAACCAGTCGGTTTTACAGTCACACTTTGTGCCGCTGCGCCACGACTGGCCTCAATTCTGATTTTATTCTTACAAAAAATAATATTTTTTTAATACATCAGATGAAACAACATCACACACGATATACATACAAAACAGACAATTGTCGAAATCGACGTCCATCTTCCCAAATCCGGTTACCGCATTCCTTCTCGTAAAATAGGATTATTAGTAACACGGGTAAATTGATTGGCTCATCCTAGTTCGTTAAGGGAACAAAAAAACATTTTGCGCATAAAATATGTATAGGGTCCGGGAACCCACAAATTTGGCTCCCCTAATATTCTCTCCAAATTACAGGCACTTCTCTTCTTTTATAGTGTGCCCTCGAAGGAAATGCATTATTCGGATGTTACGTGAACCATGAATCTAACTATAATGCAGAATAAAATTCGGTTTGGATGATAAATTTATTTATTTTTTTACAAATTTAAATTGTTACAATACACTTACGTATTACGTATTGTATTGAACGTATGGCTTAGCTGGTCAGTGCGCTTGGACAGTTTCCAAGAGGCGCGGGTTGTGTTATGTTTTCTAAAAAGATAAAAACTCGTCGAAACTTGCTACGTTACACAAAGTTGTCATTTTTAAAGCAATTAAAATGAATACTTTAACAGATTTAAAAGGTAAAAAGTGAAAAAAAATCTTTTTTATATAGAGATAATTAATATCTGCGGTAAAAAGGACATATTTTTATTTTGAAATGCTTGGAATAATTTTATAAAAATGTTTTAAAATGCCTATTTGATGCACACTTAATTTAATTCTAGTAGAAGGAGAGCGAGTCGACGTTTCGAGGACCGTGCTAAAGTACGGAGGCTCATTTGCGATAAACTAATACATACATATATGTACTTACATATAGTATAATACTTTAGTAAATTGTATGATATATACATGACTGTGTAAGGCAGCGTACCAGACTTTTTTGTTTTTTTTTATTACTAAAAAAATGTAATATATATTGAGGCCAGTCGTGGCGCAGGTGCATAAAGTGTGACTAAAAAACCGACTGGTTGTGGGTTCAATTCCCCACTCGAGGAGATGAAATATTTTTTTTAAATTTATATTTTCATTGCATCGCTCTGGTGTCGAGGCAAAGCGCGGCGTTGAGTTCTGCCATTCAACACGCAATGCTTCCATAATTCGGCAGAGAGTGGGACACGGAGTGTTTTAACACTAGGTACCCTCTGCCTACCCTGCTGTGTGCGGGATACAGCATGACGCTCATTTTTTTTAAATATAAAACAGAAACCGTCGTAACAGCGTTCAGTTCCACCACTTAACACGCAATGGAACATCTTAACCCTAGATTCCCTCTTCTTACCCAAAAAAAAAACAAAAAACAGTAACTTCAAAATAATATTTTTAGCAAAAAAACGCATACAGCCATTTGCATCCACATTATTTTCATTGCATTCAAGAGAGCAACCACGAGTGCATTAGATATGTAATGAAATGCATCGTCAGGATGGTCCATCTGGGACCGCAGAGCTTCCAGCAACTTTCCCAAAACTTTTCTGATTAAAACCACAACCGCAAACATGTACTGTATAATTAACTAGGAATTATTTATTTCAAAGAATATTTATATTATTGTAGGCACGTATGTACGTAGATTCTTTTTTGGTGGTCAAAAGTACAATTAAAAATTTATGTTATTGGAAGGCTTAGATGTAAAAATGTTCTTACTAATTTTGTATGTTCTAATAGTTATAGTAAGGCGGAGAAAATCGTAGGTGTTAAAACACTCCGTTTTCCACTTTTTTTTACAATTTTCGAGACATTGTATTACGAGTTGTGCAACGTCGTGCTTTGCATTGTTGCTAATGGCAATGGCTCGAGGAAATTAAAATATTAAATTAAATATTTAATTCAACTGAGTGAGAATCGAAACTACGACCATCGCGTTTACATTCACAAGTTTATTCCACTGCGCTTCAATGATATTTTATATTTATTTATAAAATCGTTTTAAAATCTTTTAAGTACTTTTGTTACTAATGTGTGAGAGAGTGTGTCAAATTTTAGTAACGAAAGTGATATGACAGCTTCATTTATTCCAAATAATCTAATTTAACGTAATGTAGTAGGTATAAGTGGGGTTTATCTATAGTTATCTATGTATGGTTAACCTAAACTGCATATACTACATGCATATACCAAACTTTTAGCTATAATAGGAAAGTTTGGTCCCACTTGATTAAGTCAAAGTTCGTACCGTGCTGGCTACCTTAGCTCATAATATAATCTTAAAATAAGCAGATCCATTGGAATACTAATGTATATAAGGTTCAAATCTCTAGTAGTAGTAAAGTATTAAAAAATTAAATCAGCTTCACGCTGTATCCCGCACGCAGTAGGGTTAGGCAGAGGGAACTGTAGTGTGAAGACACTCCGTTCCCCACTTTCTGCCGAATTCTGGAGGCATTTCGTGTTGATTGGCGAAACTCAACGCCGCTCTTTGCCTCGACGCCAACGCGAATAAATGTAAATAAATATTTTATTTCCTCTAATGGGCATCGATCACAACCAGTTGATTTTGCAGTCACACTTTGTGCCCCTGCGTCACGACTGGTGTCAATGTAAAGTAATGAAACGATGAAACAAGGATTGCAACTCCGAATCGAAACGGAGTTCAATATATCATTCACAATATCAATTCTAATTTGAAACACAGCAAGTTTGTCTGTTAAATCTCAAAAACATTATGTAGGTAAGGCAGGTATTTCACCGTTTTTTTTTAATTTTTTTGAACCCTCGATGGGAGAGTCCGACTCGCACTTGATCCTTGACACGTTGCAAAATTTCAAATTATTTTGAAATTAATTTCGCATACGTGACCGTTTCAAAGTCGATTGAAACCACCTACAAAGTTTCCGTTAGTTGCACAGATAGATAGATACGTCCGAAGTTAACAAAAGCGTTTTAAATAATAATGAATTAATTGTTATTATATAAAACGGTGGAGAATTCGGTTGACCTTCGAAAACACAGTATCAAAGATACTGGAGGAAAGTCATGTTATTTATTTCTTCGTTTTTTTTTAGTTTTTTTAACTATTAATTCTTATAAGCTGCCGTTATTTCCATTCACTTACAACCAGGAAATCGGTACTGAACCCTCGATGGGGGATTCCGACTCGCACTTGATCCTCGACACGTTTGCAAAATTTTTAATTATTTTGGTATACGTGACCGTTTCAAAGTCGGATGAAACCACCTCCAACGTTTCCGTTTTAATCACAAATAGATAGATACGACCGAAGCTAACAAAATCGTTTTAAAAAATTATAAATTAATAGTTAATTTCGGCATCAACTCTATAATATAAAATAATGAAACGATAAAACGACGATTGCAACTCCGAATCGAAACGGAGTTCAGCACAATATCAATTCTAATTCCGAACACACCAAGTTTCTCTGTTAAATCTCAAAAACATTACGTAGGTAAGTCACACCGGCTATCTAGCGCGTTATAATTGCTAAAGTTCAAAGTAATTTCTTTATGAAATTTCGTCGCAAATATCTTAATTAAGGGGTGAGACTTTCTCAATTACATTACAACGCAGACATGCTCTCAAAATTTAATGAATTGTAACAACTTGCCACAAACTTACTGTATAATCCTCACACAGTTTTACAAGGTACGGAATGTTCAGTTGTGAATGTGACTCGAGTTGAGAAACATAGAAGTCTATATACCTATATAATCTAGTATATATTTGTTACTTATATTATATATTCTTTTTAGCTTTACGCTGTATCTCGCACGTGTCAGAGTAGGGAGAGAGGATCTGGGAATCTAGTGTCAAGACTCTCCGTTCCCATTGAGACACTTCCGTTTTTAGGGAGAAACAAACGCAGAATCGTCGCGTTTTCATTCAAACGTCCTCTAATCTGATTAATGAAGTCCTTTAAAAATATTTTATTAAATACTCTTGTTGTTAATAAGAACATGGTGAATTTAATAATGATAGTGAAATCTGTTTAGATTTTATATATTCTAATTAAATTAGTTTGATTAAGATATTGTATAATAACAATAAAAATTGTTTCAGAAATGTTGTCTACAACCTCAGTTTGACTGACCTCACGGAGCAGAGAAGATTAGTTTGGTACTCATCAGAAAATGACGTCCAAATGTGCGTCGTCAAAGGGAAAGATGAGGTATGTTATTATTATTTTTTTAAAATAACAAAAGCAGCACATACTTAAGAGAACTGGTTCAAGGTTCAATTCTTATTCTCTACTAGCGCGATTACGTGACTTGTTATGTAGTATGCAATTTATCTAAATCATTTAAAAAATAGGGATAAGAATTAATCGTATAAACTAGGTATAATCATAAGAAAATTTGTATGTAGAGGTACGCAAAGCTTAAAAAAATCAGATATATACCTGCAGATCAAAATCAAATATTTTTTATCAGTAGTTTTTATCAGTATAAACCAATAAGTACCAAGATTATAGTTAAGTAAAATCAAATATGCATATATACTTATATAATATATATATATACACAAAATAAAAGAAAATGTTCACCTTAAACAAAGCCAGCATTACCGCTCTAAGGTAATTGAATTCGGGGCTAGCACCAGCATATGAAACAAGACCGTGTTCTGCGAACATCCACCGAATACCGGCAAATTAAAATGCCAATCGAGCGGAAAGGCGGTTGAACATTGAAATCGCAAAGCATTTTATTTTAAACTAAGTTTAGCACGAAATCCAAGTTTTACAATACAATAGACATTTATATAGATATCAAACAAAAGATTTTCAACTGATTAAGGCGATTTATTTAGATGCATCCCAGAACTTGGAAAATAGATTTGGTCAATAGCGTCCATTTACTCTGAAACGAAATTCCTTTACGAAACAATGTCCAACGTCGAATGGAACGCAATCCGTCGGCCGTGCAGGGTTCCTTACCGACGTCTCACGTTGATCTGCAAGTAGATCAGGCTTTTGGTGGCTTGTACGGAAATTCGTGCCTCAATTGCAGTGCAAGAGACGTGCTACGACTAAAGACAGGCCCTCAGATCCCAGCGAGCCTAAGTTTCCATTTACATTATTAGCATAAACGAAATTGTTGAAGCGGTTGAAGCATACTCAAGTTTATCATTGTTAAATTAAAGGTGTCAATTGTTTTGTTTATAAATTGATTTTTAAATTTAAAGTTATCTAAATAGATACGAAATTTCGTGTTGTATCTATATTTTTATCTTTTTAGATTCTTTCAGTTCAAACTCCAATAAATAATATTGACAGTATAATACTTAACGATTGTACTTACTTTCTTACTTTCGCTTTAAACTGAGAGAACCAAGCGCAAAACATTAGTCTCTCTCTTTCACCTCGTCCACTGTCATCAACTTCTTCATATATATCTTTCGAAGGATCCTGTGGATACGGTGTTATAGAAGATCACCCGAGGTCTCCCTCTAACTTTTATATGGCTCACTTTTCTTTCATATTTTTTTGCCATTCTTTCAACACTTATTCGTCCGTCGTGCCCAAATCAACTGAGCAAGTTCATCCTTATTCTTACCGTGCCATTCTCGCTATTAGTATGCGTTCAGCTAGACTGGCTCCGCATGTCCTACGAAGGGACTAAATAATTTATTTTTAAATAATTTAATCAAAAAATCTTCACGCTGTATCCCGCACACGGCCGGGTAGGCAGAGGGAACCTAATATTAAAACACTCCGTTCCCCACTTTCTGCCGAATTCTGGAGGAATTGCGTGTTGAGTGGCAGAACTCAACGCCGCGCTTTACCTCGACACCAGAGCGAAGAAATGGAAATCGGTTGTACAGTCACACTTTGTGTCGCTGCGCCACGACTGACCTCAAAATTAAATCATTTAAGAAATCATTAAAATTTAACCTCAACTTTTATTACCTCCATTGTGTATGAAAACGCCATAAATCCGTTTGTGTCACCGTTAATAGTGTAATGGCAATAGCGAATGCGCCTAATGGCGGTCCACAGCTTGCGTAACAGCTGACACTTGAGTGTGGATACACGATCTACTCGATTAACTAGAAGGCCTCCTGAAAACGTTATAGCCTATAAATTTAGACCTGAATAAATATTTAATGTTTTACCGTAGGTAACGAAAAATATATACTAGTAAACCGTAGTCAAAGAAATAAAATGGTTCAAATTTATATAAAATATTAAAGGTTATGATTAGCTGGATGTGTACCTGGTCCTTGTATTTTTCGATGGTTGTGGATTCCTGGATGGTTGTGGATGGTTGTGCCGTAAGTCAAAATGTGGCGCTAAATTACGCAATACCAGAATTCAGACACAAAATGGAACTGACTGTGTCTGGCCACGAAAAATACAATTTAATATAAGATTTTTTTGTCTTAATGGTTATAAGTACACAAATATATCTAATCAGCATATCTATCTATATAGGTATTAACTTAACTTAAAAGTATCTTTAAAAAATAATATAGTTCTCTACAATCTGTCAGTCAATCTGATTTCGCTTGAGTCCGCAAGCATTCATTGTTAAATATCATGCTGTAAATTTCAGTTTAAAATATGAATTTTTGATGTCTCTACTCTGTACAGTGGTGGAGTAATTTACTCGGTGCATTACTAATTTACCGTAGCAGTATGACAAGGCAGTTAAAGCTTTACTGTGAAACACGCGATGATTGTCAGTTCAATCTCCATTTGTAAAAATATTTTTATTAAATATCTGTCACAATTTAAATCATCATCTAGTTTGAGAAATAGGTAAGACGTCCATTTCCGAGCATGTCCTCTAAAATGATAGAGTCAGAGCGAAGTATCTCACCCGCAAGGGGCGCCCTTGCAGTCGTCGACTCCTCACAGGCAGCCCATAGTGTTTGCTTTTCTTCAGGGTCAGAGTAACCTCTTCCCTCCCCTCCTGTGTCGCTGTAAAAGCCAATAGGGCTAACAGCAATAACCTCAAGATCGAAAAAAAAAGCGAAGTATCTTAACAAAAGATCTGTTCTGTTCTTTAATTATAGCGTTTCGAACTTATCAAATCAGTCCTAATCACTTCGCCAATGCCACGTTATATAGAAACCACAGAAAGAAAATTGTACAGTAAAAAAGACTCTCCGTTTATGTATCCAACAAAAAAAAACTATACATCATTCTGTCAAATGATCCGCAATTTTAATTGCGTTAGTTCACTTTTACTTAAAACCTTTTTTCTGATCTCCGAGAGACCATAAATCTGAATATTTCATATTCATATCATCTTTTCATTTCAACTTGATACCTTCACGTGATCTCGAGATAAATAGCCTTGACAGGCGGACAGACGAACAACAAAGTTATCCTATAAAGTAAAATAAAAATAATTTCCCCTTTTTACAAATGTCAATATGAGTTTGTATGTTATGCTTTCACGCCAAAACTATTCAACCGATTATCATGAAACTTAGTACACCTTATTCTAAGAGGGATTAGAAAGGACATGGGATATAATTTAAAAAATATATGTATACTATGATAATATAAAAATAAGTTTAAGCTAGCGAAGCCGCGTTTGACTCACTAGTGTTAAACAAAATAAAGAATAATTTTTATGTTTGAAATAAAAGTAAAATAAATACATAAGCTAATTACAACAATCGTAAAGTAAATTTACAAATCAAAATATGGCAATATCAAATATAAAGATATGAAATATGAATACGCAAACAACGTTTTATAGCAACAAAAAATAAATCAACTGAAGCGTACGGAATACGAATTAGCTTTTCGTATAATATTTAACAGTAGTACATGAAACGTACACTCAAGAAATGCGTTTAGCACTTTAAAATTAAATGGTAAATGTTAACGATTTGTAGAAATTTAATTTAAATCATAATACAAACGTTACTTACTGGTATGGCTGTTTGAAGAGTATTTCAACATTTTTTGCAAAAATTTTTTTGAAAATATGATTGTACTGTAAGGAATATTGTATGAGGAAAAATAATCATAAGTTTTTTCTTTCCCAAATTTGACTTTGTAGGCAATGACAATCTAATATTATGTTTTCTGCCAGAACTCAATATTACAGGATTACGTGATGTATGGATGGAACTCAGTGCTTCGACTAGTGTTAATAATCAGCTTCACGCTGTATCCCGCGCAGCAGGGTAGGCAGAGGGAACCTAGTGTTAAGACACTCCGTTCCCCACTTTCCACCGAATTCTGGAAGCATTGCGTGTTAAGTGACAGAACTTAACGCCGCCCTTCGCCTCCACACCAGAGCGAAAAAAAGAAAATATAAATGTAAATAAATATTTCATTTCCTCGAATGGCATCGAACCCACAACCAGTCGATTTTACACTTTGTGCCCCTGCGCCACGACTGGCCTCAACTGCCACTAGTGCCACTGCGGCGACTAGTCTTGAAAAGGGGAAAAACAAAACAAGTGATTTCTCGAGCCGGGAACGAATACAGAACCTTAACGTTCACAATCAGACACTACCACTTCACCACAACAACCTGGAAACCTAACTTAACCCAACTCACGTATATTACCTATAAACAACCATCGATTTTAATCAAGCATATCTTACCGGCACCAGTAACTGTAACTGTACAGTAGTTCTGTAAGGCGGCGTCCTTCACAATATATTAAAAATCAAAATTAAATTAAATCAGCTTCACGCTGTATCCCGCACACTGCAGGGTAGGCAGAGGGAACCCATTGTTAAGACACTCCGTTCCCCACTTTCTGCCGAATACTGGAGGCATTGCGTGTTGAGTGGCAGAACTCAACGCGGCGCTTAACCTCGACACCAGAGCGAAAAAATGGAAATATAAAGTTAAGTAAATATTTCATCTCCTCGAGTGGGGATCGAACCCACAACCAGTCGGTTTACAGTCACACCTCGTGCCGCTGCGCCACGACTGGCTTCTATTAAATATTACTTATAAATTTACGTAGCTGCAATTGTATGTAAACGAAGGAATATTCTCTAAGCATTTTCCTCAGCAAAATTGATTTCAATTTGCACCATACATAAATATAATTTATCGCGTCGCATTGGACACTTTTGCCGTAGCTATAATAAACACTTGGAATGGTAGCGTAGCTTGCCAAACGTCTCATATGCATTCAAATGCTATATCGAATGACTATAAATCGGACTACGATAGTGGGCCCCGCTGTTACTGAATTGTTAAGTGGTTGACGGTCCTTAAATATGGGGTGCAGTGGAAAATTAAACATTAATAAGTAAATATAAAATGTGGATATATGAAATAATGTTATTGGGAATTAATTAAAAGAAAACGAATGGTATCTTGTTGTCTTTTTTTCTCGTGGCGCAATGGAACAGCGTGTCAAGTTCCATTTTCACTCAGAGTTATTAATTATTTTCAATTCAATTTGCTACGAAACGATGTGCGGCGTTTAGTTCCGCCACCCAAACCGCAATATCTCGAATTCGGGCCGAACGTAAAAACTGAATAATTATTGATTAGATTTTCTCTAAAAGACGTAAAGAATAAAAAATATTTTTGGATCAGCCAAGCCATCCCACTGACAAGTTAGTACTCTTTGCTTTGTTTTGTTTCACTTTTTGCTTTGTTACGCTTTTAAAAATATATAGACAGACATTACTATTACTTATACTACAATTAAAAATATTCCCTAATTGAGATTTGAATATGCAATCACCGCGTACAATGTCATAGCACATTGCTCCTATTATTGTAAATTTTCCTTCTTAAACTAACATATATAACGTGGTTCCTTCCGTCCGTCGCTGGCTGCCTAATCTCTATTATATCAACTTAATATACTGTGCTTGTCTTCATTGTAGGGATTATTGCCTCACAGGTGTCAAGACTGACATGATAATCTGCATAACGCCTGTATAATTTAATATGCAGATAAAGTGATATTTGTGAAACAATTTAATATATGACGTTGAGTTGAGAAAGTGGGGAACGGAAGTGTGTTAACAATAGGTTCCCAGGTTCCCTCTGTCTGCTATGTGCGAGATACAGCATGAAACTTAAAAATAAAGATGTAGGAGATGCTAAGATCAGGCGTTTTTTTTACTTTTATGCGTAAAATTCGTTAGGTATATTATATTATTAGGTGATATTTATACGGGGTGAAAGCGTCAGCGCTCCTTTTACGGGAACAGAATATAGGGTAAAATATGTTAAACCCATACCTAAAGAAATTAATCAAGATACCTCAAACAGTTTAAACCTAGTAGTAATTGTATTAAGCTTTTATAGAGAGAAGAGAGAGAGAAAAGAGAAAGAGAGAGATTTTATTTTATAGTTTAAAGTGGTGCTGAAAAAAACACACTGTAGAAATCATTTTATTTTTAATTATATTTTAAATCTGTCTTTCTCCAACTCCATTATTTAATCAACCTACTATTATTGGAGCATGTTTCCATTTTCAATATCCGTCCCTACCTCCCTACCAGCTATTGATGCTCAATACGTTTCTACCTCTACGCCTAGATCTAATCAGACTGTATGTACCCAATAGAATTACAGACGGACAGGAGGTGTATGGTAATGTGAATGTAATCATATTCAGGTTCATTGGATATGATGAGACGGTGTACTGCAAGTACGGCTGGTACAACCTAATCTCGGTCTGATCTGTGGTTTCGTTTTTATTGAATTTATATTGCTATGGTATGTCGTGTTTGTGGTTTATGTTTTCTATATTTTTTTTATATTTGTGGTAAATACGTATGTGAAGAAACATGGTGATAAGTGTGTGGTTGTAGTTTCGATTGCAGTTCAAA
Source organism: Heliconius erato demophoon (assembly GCA_018249695.1). Classification (NCBI taxonomy): domain Eukaryota; kingdom Metazoa; phylum Arthropoda; class Insecta; order Lepidoptera; family Nymphalidae; genus Heliconius; species Heliconius erato. The sequence continues at coordinate 26,599 of DWQW01001224.1, forward strand.
GAAATTAAATATTTATTATTTGAGGCAAATCGTGGTGCAGCGGCACAAAGCGTGACTGTAAAACCGACTGGTTGTGGGTTCGATCCCCACTCGAGGAGATGAAATATTTACTTAAATTTATATTTTTATTTTTTCGCTCTGGTGTCGAGGCAAAGCGCGGTTTGAGTTCTGCCACTCAACACGCAATGCCTCCAGAAACTGGCAGAAACAAAACAGTAGCTTAACATTAATAAGAACATGAGGCATATTTATCAACAAGAATCGTAATAACAAATAATATAAAAAATATATTATTTACACGTTTGCAATCAACGTTTATTAAAAATAAAATAATATAACGATATTAAAAATATTTAAAAAAAATATAATATATTTCCATTTCTTCGCTGCTTCGCTTCGCTGGTGTCGAGGTTAAGCGCCGCGTTGAGTTCTGCTACTCAACGGAATGCGTCCAGAAGTGTACCGAAAGTGGAGAACGGAATGTCTTAACACTAGATTCCCTCTGCCTATCCTGCTGTGTGCGGGATACAGCGTGAAGCTGATTTAAAAAAAAATGTTCATATTAATTTCGTTTTAAAATAAAATCAATTTTAAGCACTTTTACGTTATTTCGAGGAATAACGTAAAAGTGCTTAAATAAATAATATAACCGATTTGCCACAGTTCGTGTCGTTGAACTCATACAAAATAGTAGAAATATAGTCATTTGTGTGTATCGGGCGGGTAATAGCATAGAAGACACCGTGACTTCTCGTGAAACCAAGCCAAATTGCCAGAGACACGAGTTCTAGGAAAAACAAAGCGGTTTTCCTGTTTCTTATGTAACGCGTGTATTGTATTGCCCTTTCTGAGGGTTATCTCTATGGGCGCGTCGTCGCGGAGATGAGCTTTGCTTTGCTTTATATGTTAATAATACTAAGGATTTATCAAAAATATTATTTTGATAAATGGGGAACGGAGTGTCTTAACACTAGGTTCCCTCTGCCTACCCTGCTGTGTGCGGGATACAGCGTGAAGCTGATTTGATTTGATTTTGATTATTTTTGTCGGACTATAATGGCTGTAGAGATCGTTATTTAATTACTTTTTTGGTTTCTTCGTTATATTCTTGTTGGTCCTAAGAGAAATGCTATGAGTAACACAATCTTGTGTAATATCGGTATCTAATTCATCTCCAGAAGTGTATAGAACATTATTTTAAATACTTTTTAAGAAATAAAGGAATCCTTATAAGATCACTTTGTTGTCCGTCCGTCCGTTTGTCTGTCAAGAGCACTAATCTCACTAACGCTTGGAGATATATTCCGGGTGACCTATTGTTATAAAATTTGGCAGCTAGCATCATCATCATCATCATCAATTCAGGAAAAAATCTGATAACTATTTGTGGTAAAGTCCTAAAAAGCTTTGAAATGGGAGCAAAATTTGGTATTAAGGCTGTTAGTTCAGGTGAGGTATCAGATGAAAGGGCTCTTCCAATTTTTGTACGGAACCCTCGGTGGGCGAGCCCGACTCGCGCTTGTCCAGTTTTCTTGTCACTCTGGTAATGGTCGCAATGTAGCCCACTTTGCCTATGAGTTACCTCGGGCACTTACAATATGTCACATGTCATACACCACTCTCAATAATTTCTATGTGACAACGTAGACGAAGCCGAAGGTAAAGCTAGATTTATTTAAAACCTCCCCTATCTTTTAATTAATATCAACTATACCAAAATAAATATATCAACATACAAACAAAGAGATATATACGTTGTATTTCGGTCGCAACTTACATCAATCAATTTACAAAATTGCATGTTACTGACAATCAGAATTTATTAAATATATTTTGTAAAACTCTGCATTAATTTCGAGCTTAATAATAACAGAATTGCATATAGTATTGTTTCTTTTATATTTATATTTATATATACAAAACCCAGTAGTTATGATGTCCAAATTGGATATAGCCGGGACCGTTGCACCCATCAAGAACAATCGTTACGGTTGTCGGTTAAATAAAAAGAATGGTGAATTGGGATGCCGTTGTTAAGGGACGCTTAGAGTCGAGCATAAATGTTACAATGTCGATTTTGTTGTCAGGAAACATTCACTATTTGATGGAAATATAAATTGCACGCTGCAATAGAATTTGTAAATTGGGTGGGTTTCTTTTTCCGTGTGTTAGTTCAATCTATATTTTTCAGGGTTCCGTTAAAAGAGGTAACTTTATAGGATCATTTTGTTGTCTGTTAAGATGAACTTGTCTCTCTGCCTGTAAAGATGAATATATCGTAGTGGCGGCCGCGCAATATTTCATTTTCGTGAAGTGTAAAATCTTTCATTTTCCCGTTTCTGTAAGAATTTTAAGAAATCGTGATTTCCCGGAAGGACCGGAGGAACTTACGTGCCAAATTTCAGCGTACTACTCCGTGTAGTTTCAGCTGTGCAGTGTTTGTCAGCCAATAACACAAGATTTTTACTTACCGTTACATAGAATTAAAAAATTAAAACATTATACGAAAATTTATTAATTAAACGAAAAGACCGTAGCGTTTGGCGCTCCGTACTCTGTGACTTCCCCGCTAGGGATAAAGCGTGAAGCTAAGTTAAGTTTAATAAAAAAATATTTAGAAGCAAAAAAAGAAATAAAAAAAAACATATATTTTTAGAATTAGATTAGATTTTATTAATATAATATATATAGGTACCATAACAGAAACGTTATCCTAAAAAATTAATATATTTTTTAATATTTCAACATTTCCTTCTTCTAATATATTTGTTCTTCTATCTATCTATCGTATCTCTTTTTTCTAGTATCTTTGTTTCTCTTCTTGAGTTAATAATTTTGTATACTATTTTCTGATAACATTCTTCCAATTTTTTTTACAGGAAAGCTGTCAAAACTACATCCGCGTGCTGGTGTCACTCGGCACGGGACGTTTGCTGGTCTGCGGCACGAACAGCTTCAGACCCTTCTGTAGAGAGTACAGCGTGCAACGCGACTCCTACCACATGGAGAAGGAGAAGTCCGGGCAAGCTGTGTGTCCGTATGATCCGGAACACAACTCCACTGCTGTATACGCAGGTAAATTTTATTACTCATAATATTATATACTTTTAATTGCTAATGAAGAGAATATAACTAATTTGTATGAAATCCTCTATTTTTTTATGGCCTGATTTTGCGATGACATATGCAAAATAATCTTCTAGTGTCGCGTATAGTAAATGAAACCCGAATTATATAAAGCAGTAAAGGCAAATACAAGTTGGACTCATATACCAAGGGCTCCGTACCAATTTCAGGACTATATGCCAACGGCTAGTGCATAAAAATTGACAAATTTAAATTTGCGAATTTGCATTTTGTATGAAATGAATTACAATTATAAGATTATAATTATTTTTTTTAATGAAATATCTATAAATTTCTTTCTTTTTTCTTGGTTTTTTTTCCTTTATTTGTACTGTAATTTCTCACTTCTTGTCCAATTTCTTAATTGTAGATCCACGGGAAATACCCTATAGGTCTTAGTTTTACGGCTAATTTCATATAAAGTGCAGTAATACCGTTGCATAAACGCTCGTATTTTTTATTACTTGACTTAGAAGCTTGATTTTTTTCTGTGCTCCAAGAGACCGTGACCTAGAATATTTGACATTTATTTCAGCTTGAAACCGATCTCAAGATGGTCTTGACAAACGGACAGACGGACAAAACAAAACAATCCCGTAAGAGTTTCGCTTTTTTGTTCTGAGGTACGGATCTCTAAAAAATAACGAACTGGATTATTCAGTTGATCAGAGAACTTGAGCGTGATCCCAATCGATACAATTCAATTTCCGATGCCAAAAATATACACATGAGAAGATTCGGAAAATAGCTTTAGGATGAACATTCTTTTGTCTAAATACGAAACCGAATTGATATAACTTTACAAATGTCTATTTATTGTAAATCAATCCTATTTTACAATTAAAAAAAAACCGTAAAATTGAAAATTTCTAGGAGTAGTAAATTTAGTGAAAAATCCTCGACACCAGAGCGAAGAAATGGATATAAATGGTAAATTTAGTCCAACTTCAAAAAGAACATCCTCGCAATTAAGTTCCTGGTTGAGGACGTGTGACGCGCCACAGGGCATTAAAGCCGATTGCGCACGAATAAACCCCAAATGAATGGGCGAGGAGCACCGCTCGCACGATTTACGTGGACGTTAAGCGATTCACGGTCACAATTCAATCTTATGTGCGCATCCCTCATGCTCAGTGTTAGGATAATCCTGACTCTCTAAATTACCTGGAGGAATCGGATGTGCTGCAGGTTTGAGCAGTTTTTTTTAGCTTTAAGCTGTATCTCGCACTCCTCACTCGCATTCGCTGTAAAGACTCTCCATTTTTACGTTTTCCGCCGTATAACCGCCGTATAGACGCCGTATATTCCACCAGAGCGAAGAAACGAAAATATTAAATATTTCATTTCCCCGAATGGAAATCGAACCCACAACCTGTCGCGTTTACAGCGTGCTTGTGTTCATGCGCCATGGCTGGCCTATTAAACGATTTGGTATTTCATAACCGTCTAAATAAAATTATACAAAGGCTATTAGGATAAAATCATTTTATGATATCTTTGATAGGAAATAAATGAAAATACCAAAGTAATCCGAATATAATTACATGTTTTCCTCAATAAAAGAATGCTATTATTAACAAACGACTTAATTAAACAACGAGCTGTCTTCCAACGATACATAAATTTTCATACACCATCTCGCTCTTGGCTTCATATTGATTTTATTCGATTCTGGAAGTTTTTTACTTCAAATATATAGTGAAGAGGACTCCTCGCATTATTCATGTTTCGTGGATTTCGTATCGATCATATTCCAACAATGGTTGGGGCGCATATGGGTTATAGAAACGTCTCATAGACAGGAAATTAGGGAAAGAAATCTTTTTTTATATGGAATGAACCCACTTTCACAGTCTGGTGGCGTACAATGGCCACTCGTTGTTGCGTTGAAAGGGATCGAGCACGTTTTATAACGTGACAACTATAGAAAATGATATAGAATGGCCGTTATAACTTGTAAGGATAAATACTTGGAAATGTACTAATGTACGAAAATGTGTCGTCTCGCTGACCCGAAATTCTTAGTAAGAATAAATATATATGAAGAAATCGTCGTGGTTCAGGATGGGATTGTAACGCGGCGATTGTGAGTTCAATTACAACTCGGGAGAATCAATTATTGTTTATTAATGCTTTCATTTCTTCGCTCAGGCACCAAGGCAAAAGCCTGGCGTTAAATTGCGCCACGGAAAGTGGGGAACGGAGTGTCTCAACACTAAATTCCATCTGCCTATCCTGCTGTTTGCAGAATAGCGGCTGAAAAAATATATTTATATATGAAATAATATTTTTTATAATGAGGAATCTGCGTATATTTAAATTCACACCTATATTATCTGATCCATACATCACACACTAAGTGAGTCTTGTTGAAATTCAGCACTCCTCGCGCTTATTTATAAACAGAATACATTATCCTAATAAGACATAAATCTTCCTTATAAGGAGAGAAGTCATAAAACATGAGGAGACAAGGACGTGCTACTTGTCTGAACAACCCATAAATAAAGAGAACCGTGACGAAAATCTCCAACGAATCCGGACATGTTTAGTTAGTTAGTGAGATTTTTTGTTTCACATAAACCATATGTTTTCCTCGTTCCTCGGGGCCCTTCATTGTGCTCAGTATAAGAGTAGACCAAGATTATCCCGAACAAACAAACATAATTTTCTTGCTTACTCACCTTTGTGTGAGAGAATCATTTATTATTCGTTTCTTGGAACACGTTAACCTTCTATTATTGGTTACGGTCGGCTGGGCTTTTACGGACTTTGGAAGTAGTCAACATTGTCTTATGTTAGATGGGGAGAGGCTAGTCGTGGCGCAAGGGCACAAGCGTAAGACTGTAAACGTAATAGGTTGTGGGTTCGATGCTCATTCGAGGAAATTAAATATTTGGTGTTTTCATTTCTTCGTTCTAGTTTTGAGGCAAATGCACCGTTAAGTTGAGTTCTGCAATTCAACATACAATGCCTCACAATCACTGTAGAATTTTAAGGATAATAGGAAAGTGTCCTAATAGGAACGGAATGTCTTAACACTAGGCTTCCAGATCCCCTGCCTACTCTGCTGTTTGCGGAATACAGCGCGAAGCCAAAAAAAGATAAAGGATAGATTATAAATATAAGCAGTTATGGATATTCGCAAAGACGATTAAATTAGTCTGTTGTAGTTACAAAAACAAGAATGTCCCAGAGACCAGGCATAGATATATTTAACCTCAATAATGTATCGTATCTGTACACTATATGTATCGTATAATACATCTATCTTTGATATAACAATTAATACTTACTATATTTTTTTGTCTTGGTGAATAATCAATAGTATTTCCATCACAATGGAATGAAAAACCGTCTATATACAAAATAAATAAACGACCTAACAAAAAACAATACCAATTCAAAATTTGGTAAAAAAACAGCAAATCATTCGATATTTAAAATTTTTCCAACGGCATTAATAAACGGGGTTCCAATAAAGTTTTAAAATGGCCATTCATGGCATTCGCAACGATCGTTCAGAGTTTGGGTGACAATAGAAAATATTTGTGTAATAGCCACCGCTGTTTACGTAGTTCGGCGCAATTCACCCTAAAATAACACTTAATGCAACAACGTTCAACATCATCAATTACCCTCCCTTTGTACAATTTTCTTTGAGTTTCGTCCCCCTCGCAAATTCCTGATCGTTCATCATGAATGCGAACCGAAAAATGACAACCGGACTAATACAATTATGCAAGTGTATAAATCTGTGCTGATTCTTACATTTTACTAAATAATTTAAAATTGCTTCGTCTAAATTGAATAATATAGATCCTTTTACGTTTTGAGGTTATAGAAACTTGAAGACGTAAACAAAGTTTAATAAATTATCTGAAATTGGGGCGGAAAGTGGAGAACAGATTGTCAAGGACATTAGATTCACTACCTATCCTCCATTATTTGCGGAATAAAACGTGAAACTTAACTTAACTTAACTTATCTTCACGCTTTATCCCTAGCGGAGTGGTCAGAGAGAACGGAGCGCCAAAGGCTACGGGCTCTACATACCTCTTTCGCCTCGTCCACTGTCATTAACCTCTTCATACATGCCCTCCGTGTCCTCATGCTTTTTACGCGTTTAAAGCGTACAGCTGGTTAAAAAAAGCTGTAGAACCAGCACAATGAACTCGCGTTTTCATATTCTATTGATGAAAAATGATATTTACAATTTCAATTAGAATATGTTGCTGGTAATATTTATACTATCAATTCTCATTACTGCAAGTGTCTACTTTCACGAGCACCAATTGAACATTGTATTATACAAATGCAGGTACGTTTAATTATTTCCGTGTGAATAATGTGAAAATTACTCAATTGAATACGTATAACACAATATAATGTTAAATATTAATTTTTCATAGAAATCAGCTTCACGCTGTATCCCGCACACAGCAGGCAGAGGGAACCTAGTGTTAAGACACTCCGTTCCCCACTTTTTCATAGAAGTTTTACTAAAACGATGTTTATATTGTTTTTGAATAGATATCTATTAGAAAGATACTTTTGTAATCTCCAATATTACTTATGCCAACAAATACTAAAGAAAAACCAAAAATCGCTTTTTTTGATCATCACTCCCACCAAAAAAAAAAAAAAACAATCGAATTACCAATCTATATTAAAAAATAACTCAAAAAAAAGCTAGCCAACTAGCTTTTACTATCTCTCTCGTGTGTAACACTATATCAACGGGTAGTATGGTACAGGCGCGTCCATTACCACGGACACGGCTAGTTACCTCCTATTGATCTGGACCAATTAAGCCCGTACACCCCATGGGGCTGCAGCAGTCTACGTCTGCAGTATTGTAACGCAGTTTTATAGACCCATACATTTAAACTGATGGAAGGCAAGAGAGAGAACTGTAGTCAATTTTAACGTCGCGTCGTTTAGACTTTATTCTAAGGATAATGATTATAATTTTAGTTCGTGTTTCGTTCGTAGTTCATGCAATTTTCCCAGGAGTTACACTGGAGACTTAGTAATTTAGTAGGAAATGTAATTTCTTTGCTCGTAACAATTTATATTTAATATGTTATGAAGGAAGGGAAATTTAACTCTATTAACTAACTGTATAACGTCTTAACTAAACATATCTAAACTAAAATACAGCGATATTGTTTTTTCTTAGCTTCACGCTGTATCCAATAGCAAGATAGACAGGGGAGCCTTGTGTTAAGACACTACGCTCCCCACTTTTTACAGAGCTCTGGTGACATTGTGTGTTAAGAAGCGTAACTCAACGCCGCTTTTTGCCCCGACACCAAAGCGAAATGAAAATATTAAATACTTAATTTCCTCGAATGGTAATCGAATCCACTAACACATTTACAGTCACACGCGCGTGCCATGCGCCACGACTGGCAAATAGCAATATAAGTTAACTAATCTAAACTCGAATCACTATTATGAAATATGCTTAATTACGAATACAAATAACAAATATTACTACAAATAACAGATACAGTGTTAGTGTCGAACGACTAGTAATATTACTTATACTAAATTCTCAGTCGAAGTTTAACTGAATTCTCTACCAATTAAGAGAGCATCGTTAATTACTATATATTAGTTGACTATTACTGCAACGGTTTTCTCTTAACGACTGAAGCACTGCAATGCGGTACATTGCAGGGCACAGACCACCACTATGTATAACGCTATGGTGTGAATTCATCCGAGCCGTTTTGATATTTATTACAATACAGTAGGGCTCATATTGGGATAACTAAAATTTCCGTTTTAACTTGAACGCTGAAACAAAGGATGAAACGTATGGTTAGTAGGCAATTTGGCTGAAATTTATGAGTCGTCATGATATAGTAAACACGATTCGCGTTTTTTTTTTTTAGTTTGATAATAGTGATGTATGTGTATGATAATATTTTATCTATTCGATTACAATATTTTACATATCGATTTTTTTATGTTTTGTTGTTGAATCGTTTGTTTTAATTTAAACTAAGTTGGCTTTATACAATTTGTTGTCTTGGTTACAGTAGTGAGGTATTGTTAAAAATAGCTTGTACTTATTTCTTTTGTCAAATTTCAATGTACTAATATTATAAAATATAATATCTTTACTAAATTAAGAATATGAGACCAGTAATGACGCTGGGGTACAAGCGTTGGAGTATAAACGCTACAGGTTGTGGGTTCGATTGCCTTGCGAATAAATTAAACATTTAATATTTTCATTTCTTCGGTCTGGTGTCGAGACAAAGCGCGGCGTTGATTGCCGCCTTTCAACACGCAATGCCTCCAATGGCACAAGGCGCCCTCTGCCTATCCTGTTAAAGGGACATACAGCATAAAGTTATATACCCCGTATGGACACCAGTCTCTCACATTAGCTTTTTACTGTTCA
>DWQW01001225.1:0-36101 GCA_018249695.1 Heliconius erato demophoon
ATCCCAATCTGCTGACTTGTAGTGCCAGACGCGACGAGTTGCGGGTGATCTGCAGCTGCCGCGCTTAATGGGCACGACACTCCGTACCAGGCAGTGGTCAGAAGACCCCAAAGGGGCATCGACGACATACGTTTATACGACATTACGTATAAAGAATTTTAGATTCTCGCTTCTTCCCGTATAACAGGGTTGGTATTTAGAGAGAATGTACCTAATGTTAAGAAAATTCATTCTCCGAATTCTAGTCCTCCTGTTGAGTGGCCGAACCCGACACTGCAATTTATTTATTTGTCACAGCAGAGATTTTTTTTGCTTCACGCACATAGCATGGTAGGCCCTTCCCTCAAATTTGGAAACCTAGCGTAAAACAAGTCGTTCCCATTAAAACACCACTTTCCGTCTAATTCTCGAAGCATTGTGTTTTAAGTGACGGAACTCACCGCCGCGCCTTGCTGCCTCACCAGAGCGAGAAAATGAAAATATAAAATATTTTATTCACCCAAGTATCAATCGAACCCAAAACCGCGATTACCCACACCTTTGCGCTACGGCGCAATCGCAATCGCTTTCTCTATTTTCTTTGTATAAAATAAATTTATTCCACTATGTCAAATCACCCTAGTAACAACAACTATATTCTAAAATCGATTTCGTAGCATCAAAACGTCAAAGTTATTATGAACATTGTTTCAAATATAATATTTACATTGGCTTGTGTTAATTAAATTTTACTCAGTGGATTAATATTAGTATATGTCGTATTGTCGCCTTCTTTTGTGATTTATATATACATAAATCGCGAGATTTATACAATAGACGATTTAAATCAGTCTAATCTATACTAAGATTATAAAGCTAAAGAGTGTGAAATAGGATTAAAAGGATGTGCGATGTAGGAAATTTTCATAATGGCGCACAGCCTCTAATTTCTTAAACACGCGGCTCTTGGTTCGATTATTTGATGAAAATGAAATATTTAATATTTTCATATTTCATAGTAACAAAACTAAAGAGTAAAAGACAGTCTTGATTCTCAAGATAGTGTCAATTTTCTGGAGCCAGGAGAACGGAGTGTCTTAACACCAGGTTTTTGCCATGTTACATTCGTGGTACAGCATGAAGCTAAATAAAATAAACTAATAAATACTATTAAGTTTATTAGATAATGTGGCGCCATATAAATTATATATCAATTCGATTAGAGCTTGGCGCCGCCGTGGCGCAATTGGGATGATTTCAATTTGAATTGGATGGTTGAAGGATTGAATTCTACACAAAGATAGGCTGATATTTAAAATATTTATTATATAAACATAATTATAGGTATAGGGCATAGTGGCGTAACGGTACAACGATTGAGTGTAAACGTGTTATGGGTTCGATTCCTCCTCAAGATAATTATTTAATATTTTTCTTTTATCGCTCTGGTGATACGACTCAGCGTTGCATTGAGTTTCACCACCAGATTTACCACTATATCATGTATTAACAAATTGGGCAGTGCATAGAAAATAAACTATCTTAGAACTAGTTTCTCTCTGCTCATCGCTACTCTTTATAAATTTAGAACCAACAACCACGACAAGGTATTAACTCTTACGACGACCACTGCGCCACTTTGGATGTATATTTTTGAAGAAAAATTTTAGGAAAATTAAAAAGGGCAAATGTAAAAGCTTTTAAAGGTCAAAGGCATGATTAATTCAGGGCGGTCGTTTTCGACGCATGAGTAATTTTTAATTTTTAGGGTTCTGTCGCCCGAAATTGTCAACAATGGCGGTCTTATTATTAAAAACATGTCAATCATCTTTTTGTATAAAGATTAGATATAATTATGTAGAACATACGATTATTAAAGAAAAGGGACGCAATTTTTTTAGGTTCACGCATTATCTTGCATATTTTATTTAGAAGGTTAGACAGAGGGAACCTAGTGTTAAGATTTGGGCATTGCTTGGATCGAATCCATAACCACCGTATTTACTGTTAGATATGGCTTGAATTAATTCGACTCTGTAAGTCGATGTTAAATTCTATGATTCGAGGCCAGTCGTGGCGCAGCGGCACGAGATACTGTCGACTGTAAAACCGACTGGTTGTGGGATCCATCCCCACTCGAGGAGATGAAATATTTACTTAAATTTATATTTCCATTTCTTCGCTCTGGTGTCGAGGATAAGCGCAGCATTGAGTTCTGCCACTCAACACGCAATGCCTCCTCCAGAATTCGGCAGTAAGTGGGGAACGGAGTGTATTAACACTAGGTTCCCTCTGCCTACCATGCTGTGTGCGGGATACAGCGTTAAGCTGATTTTTTTTTTAAATTCTGTGATCATAATTTATTTCGTTAAACCTAATATGACAGAACACGAAAAAGTCCTATAAGTCTAATTTTTTTAACATTATAAACAGCCATATAGATCGAAAATCATTCAATATCATTCAACAAATAAAAAAATTATGATTTTAAATTACCTAAGTTTATTTTGAAAGACTAATAAAACGAACTAAATACATTTTTCGTAATTAAATAAAACATTAAAAAATCATATAATAAGCCGCATTCTTGGCCTTGGACTTGGTATATAGCCAGAGGCTGTAGACATATCGACAACGTGAAATTTTGAGACATTGGAATAGTTTCAGAAAAATACTGGAAATAAGGCAAAATTTGAAATATCATTTTCTCCATATTGTAAGTATTATATTTGAGTATATTTTAAGGCAAATTATTGCAATAATAATTAGAAAATAGATAGATAAATAAAATATGAATAAAATAAACACATAAATTGTACCTAAATATAACGTGTTACTAAATAAAGTTTTTTTTAAGAAATTCATTAAAATAAATAAATCAGTTTCACGCTGGATTCCGCACACAGCAGGGTAAACACCAGAGCGAAGACATGAAAATATAAATGTAAATAAAAAAAATCATGTGAAGAGTTATAAAAATAATTAATTATCCTGAATGGAAATTGAGCCTAAACCCGTCAAGTTTACAGTCAAAAGTTGTGCCGCTGCGCCACAATGGCACCAAGGGGTATAAAATACGTGAAAAATTATGCAGGACTCTTCACGTGACCTTCTGCTCGCGCTTGACCTAATTTTTGCTTTGTAATGGTAAAAGTTGAGGGCTTTTGTTTCCTTTCATATTACATGATTGAGTGACAGGTATCATTCTGGCACAGTGGGAAAGTTCTTGACTATATGCAATGGCGATGGGTTTGATTAAAAAACATTTTGTAATTTAAATATATTTTCTCAGTCTGCAAAGATAGACAAAGCGCGACGCTGAGGTCCATCATGCATTGTCGATCTTAATATAAGATTCTTAATAGAGTAAAATCTCAATTGGAACCAAAAGTTCCTAATGTTAACGCGTCTAACCAAACAAACTCATCAATTTTAAAATATTATTATAAATGATTGAGTCAATTGGTTAATGTAAGTACATGTTGTAGTGGTCCTTCGAGCGTTTTCTAACATCTTATTTTTTTAATTAACACTGCAGTAGGCACATGTTTCGTACTACTTACGTAGTGTTAAGACACTCAAATCCCCACGCACTATTACGTTGCTTGACTTAACTCAATACCAAGCTTTGTTGTATTATGTCGAAAAAAAATCATTCCCCCAAAATGGGAATCGATCCCACAACCGTCTCGTTTAATATCAGACGCTTTACCATGACGATTTCAATATACTTTATTGACTTAAATTCAACCAACTTTATACAGTAAAAAGTGAAACTCTTCACTAAAACTACCAATCTCGCAACTAGCTATATTTTCCTTATATCTCTCAATCCTCAATTGATTTAGAAAGGGCCACGATAAATAATTCAAAATGCGTCAATAACATATAAATAAAGGAAACGACCCTAAGGGCTTGTTTAAAGAGGCAGTTACAAAAAATACAGCTAGTATATATTTTTCATAATATAAAAGAAATAAAAATAGTGTAGTTGTGGTTCAGAAGAACCAGCGAGTGTCTCTAACCACGGTAGGTTGTTGGTTCAATTCCACTCAAGGAAATGAGATATTTATATTTTCATTTCTTCGCTCTGGTGTCGAGGTAAAGCGCTGCGTTGAGTTTCGCAAATCAATAGCCAATGCCTCCATGATGCCAAAAAATGGGAAGCTGAGTGTCTTAAGCACTAGGCTACCTCTGCCTACCCTGCTGCATGCGGGATACAGCTTGAAGCTGAAAAAAAAAGAAGGAAAAGATATTTTTTTCATCATTTTTTATACTTAATTTTCGCCAGTTTTTATGGCAAAATTATGAAAAAAATATCCTGAAAAAGTATGAAGCTACGAATCTAATATTTTAGTTAATCTTAGATTGTTTGATTACTCACAACCTCGTACCATTTGGCATTTGATATCCATATAAGTTCCCAAGGAAACGTCCCATTAGAGAGGTCCTTTCTAACGAGTTAACTAAGGTCAAATGTCAAATTCAATCAATTAAATAATATATGAAGTGGCCTACCCACCTTACTGTTAAAGGTCCATTAAATAAATATATTGATGTTATACTAGTTGTAGCCTTCAATTTTGCTTGCGTGTACTAAAGTACAAAAGTCGCAAAATGGAAAACCCACTTTTTCTTCTTTTCTTATCCTCTCTATTTCTCAATCTATTTATATAGGCTTATAATATATGTATATGACATATACCTATAGTATATGTCTGAATTGTTTTAGCTTCATGTCGTATTCTGCACATAGCAGAGTAGATGATAGGAATCTGGGAACTCAGTATTACGACACTCAGTTCCGTTCCTTATGTTCCGCCGAATTTTGGAGGTAGTATATGTTAAGTGGGGAACTCAATTTCGCGCGTTGCCTCGTTACCAGAGCGAGAAAAATTAAAATATTAAATATTTCATTTCTTCTAGTGGGAATCAAACCCACCACTGCGCTTACAATCGCACGCTTATGCCCATGCGCCATGATGGTCAATATGTAGGGTCCTTAAAAACTAACTTAACTACTTACACTCATCTTAGAACATGAACCCAAAACCATATCAATACCTTATCATTGTACTCTACAACTGCACCATAAATGAAAAAAAAATCCAAAAAAAAAAACACCGAATACTTAATTCCACTATTACTTACCAATTTACTCATTTAACTAAATGAAACCCACCAAATCAAAAAACCAAACGATAATTTTACGACACTATTTTGAACTCTATCATATAGGTGATAAAGCTTAAAACTCCAAAACAATACATCTTCTATAAACCGAAAGGTAAACATTTTAATCTTTTTACCCTGAAACGATCTTTGTAATTAGTTTTATTCCAATAGTAAAGGTAAACGCTAAGTGCGAGTGTATTTTTCCTACTGAATAGGTTCTTTGATGAGCTTGTTACGTAACTTTTTAGTTTTATTTTTACCTGCAGGTAACATAGAATGAAGGAATTTATTTACTTTTATATCTTTTTTTACCTTTTGCCCCGTAGTATTAGGTATTTTTGAGCTACACAGAGAAAGCAGAGGAGTTCATTTTTTTATTATGAATGGAGTTTGAGCGGTTTGTATGGGAGTCGTGGACTGGGTGACTGGATGTTCGTTCATAATCCGCAATAAAGTATCAAAAAGGGGTCAAACCTCTTGGAGGAGGGAACTTAGTGTTAAGACACTTCGTTCTTTACTTTTAATGGAATGTGAAGGCAGCGCTTTGTTTCATCAGATTTATTTATTATAAAAATAATTTTAATATGATCATTTTGTGAGGATGTCGTGGTGCAGCGACACAAACGTGTGTATTTTTTCATTTAAGTGTTCTAGTAAATAGACAGAGTGTGAGGCAATTCGACGGAAAGTGGAGAACCAATATGTGTTAATGGTGACGGAGTGTCTAGGTTCCCAGGTTCTCTCTGCTTACCTTGTGGGATACAGTGGGAAGCGAAAAGATTTTTTTCTTACTTCATATACTCAGCATGGGTATGTTAACTGAACGTAGGGTTAAAATACTCCGTGCCACGGGCACCGATTAACTTTTGAGATATAGTGTGTTGAGTGGCGAGTCTTGACACCAGAACCTTCTAGTAAAAAACATTCTATTAAAAGTTTATTATTAAAATTAAGTAATATAATATTAATATAATAAGTATATCTTTTTTTCTCTCAGAAGAATAGGGGAAAAAATTGAATATATTATATTCAGTCTGTATATTTTTCTTTATGTATTTTATTTAAACATTAAAATTGCTAAAAAAGATCCGCTAAGATAAAATGCATGGAAAAAAGCAATTTCTCAGTGCTTAAGTATGATTAGTGAAAGCTTAGAAGTTTCAAAATTTAAGTACATTTTAAGTATAATTTTATGTTTTATTTAAAAGTAGCATTCAGATATTTTTAACGTCGCTTTTTATAAAAATATATATATAAAATCCTTCTATAAAAATATAATATTTTTTATAATAATATGGCCAAATAGATTAGAAGGATAGACTACTCAAGGGCTAGTACACACGAGAGTATAAGTCGTTACAATAATTGTATCAATAATTATATAGTTACAGTCCAAAGAGTCCACTATTCAGATCCAGGAAGAACCTCTGAAGAGCTCCACTATTCAGATCCAGGATTCACCATCAGACCAGCTCGGTGAAAACTGGCTTTAAAATGAATAAAGCCGCATTAAAATCGGTCTATTTGATAGCTACGATGCCACTAGCAGGCACACACCAACACATATTTCGATGTCAAATTTATAACACCCCTCTTTTTGCGCGGTGGCTAAAAAAATATGAGATTCGAACCCATAATCATCGTATGGGATAGCATACGAGAAGATTAAATGAAAAAACGCATATCAGTTTTATGAGAACATAAATTTCATACGTGCCATGGGAATATTTTTATTGTAACCAATATTTTAATATCGCTTCGGCTACGGCCATATAATTCTTAATCTATGCTATCTATGGAGCACAGCAGGTTCAATTTCTTATGGAGGACTAATGGACTTAATAAGCACAGATAACATAAAATGATAATAATAAAAAATATATATATTTCTTTGTATTTCAATACATTTTGAATTATTTCAATAAAATAATTTTAAAATCTAATTTTATACGCTCGTGTGTACAGCAAATATATATACGTTACGTAATAATAATATTAATAATAACTTAACTAAATCAGTAACACCTCATTAATAGTTTCAGAATGAACAAAACTAATCTAAAACAACGATTACTCCAAAAGTACGAACAAGTTACAACAAAAGCTAACACATCGGCCGACACCATTTATTACATAGATTTATATAAGAAATTTGTTTATTTATACTTACTTTGTCACGTTCCACTATTATTATAACTATAAGTAGCTTCACGCTTTATCCTTGGGGTAATCAGAGAGAACGTTCATGCTCTCCGGGGGTCCTCATGCTCTTTACGTGACCTTCCTCCAGTATCTTTGATACTGTGTTTTCGAAGGTCAACCGAGGTCTCCCCCTACCTCTCTTATCGCTCACTTTTCCATCATAAATCTTTTTTGCCATTCTTTCATCACTCACTATTATTATTCCACTATTATTATTTTATAATATTATAATAGTATAACAATAATTATTTCTGACATCATTTCTATGTATTTGAAAAAAAAAACCAATTTCATAATTACCAATTAATATAAAATTTCTAACTTTCCAATTAACCTATTTCCAATCAATTTCTACAAAACTTACGGAAGGATGCGGCGGATGGTCTTGGCCCTTGACATTCTGGAGTTGTTTGTTGTGGGCCGTTGGTGTCCTCTCGCCTTGGGCTGTGGATGCGCCGGCAGCTGCACCAGCGCTGCTGGCAGCTGGCGACTTAGCTTGTGGTGAACTAGTCGAGGTGGTTCTGGAAGAAATATAATTTACTTTAAAAAAAAAATTGTAATGACTGGATTGAACTCACACTGTCGTAGCGAAGAGGTACAAGCGTGCGACTGTACTCGCGACGGTTGTGGGTTCTATTACCACTCAGGGGAAGAAGCAAACCGCGGCGTTGAGCTCCGCCGTTCAACACGCATGCTAACACTAGGTGCCCACGTTTTCCTCTGCATACTAAGCTACTCGCATATAGCATACAGCTTGAAGCTAATAATTTATTTTTAGGTCTATGCTAGGGCTCGTATATAATAGGGTATAAGAAGTATAACAGGGTAGGTAGAGAAAACCTAATAACAAGACACTCTATTCTCTTTAAACCCAAATTCGAGATACTGACACGTCTTCAATGGTGAAACTTAACGCCGTGCCGCATCATATAATAAGCCTTATTACTATTTGGAAAATAACTTCACCGATTTCCCACAACTAAACATTTCGGAAACGATTGACCGCTTTAATTAGTTCTCTTGTCAAAGTTATAAACAACATAAAAGAATGTGCCGTGTAGAATTATTACAACAATGTATTACAACCAATTAGTGATGTTTATGAAAATTGTTTGGAAAAAGAAAATTATATGTGGATATAAATTTTATATGAAGAAATGGATGGTTTTTTGTTTTGTTTATATTTCATCATTCTTGTTGTTTTACTGTTTTATAAAATAAAAAAGCAAATATATAGAATGAATATAATGAGGCCGGTCGTGGCGCAGCGGCACGAAGTGTGACTGCAAAACCGACTGGTTGTGGGTTCGATTCCCACTCGAGGAGATGAAATATTTACTTAAATTTATATTTCCATTTCTTCGCTCTGGTGTCGAGGTTAAGCGCGGCGTTGAGTTCTGCCACTCAACACGCAATGCCTTCAGAATTCGGCAGAAAGTGGGGAACGGAGTGTCTTAACACTAGGTTCCCTCTGCCTACCCTGCTGTGTGCGGGATACAGCGTGAAGCTAATTTAATTTAATTTTTTTTAAATATATAGAATAAAAAAAATAAAAATCAGATTTACGCGATTTCCCGCACACAGCAGGATAATCAAAGATAGAGTGTCTCTTTTCCCTATTTTCCGAAGAATTCTGGAGGCGTGTAGAGTGGCGGAACTTGCCTTGCCAGAGCAATCAAATGAAATTATAAATTCAAATAAATATTTCATTTCCTAGAGTGAGGATCGAACCCACAACCAGTTACGTTTAGTCACAGACTTGTGCCTCTGCGCCTCGACTGGTCTTAAATATATAGAAGAGATTAAATGTTGAGTATTCCGCTGCACTAATATCTTATTAGACACTGGTGGTCGCCCACAATTGTGTTTGTGTCTAATATAAGGAAAAATGGAAAATTCTGCTCTTTTTCTTGTTAACGTAGGAATTCTATGAAGTTCAAAATTTTGTCTGTCAGTCACCATGTTACAGAAAAGTTTTAGATATTTAGATTCTAAAAAAGTCTTTTTACAGTCAAAATTATTAATATAAAATTTTATCTAAATAGGCCAATTGTGGCGGAGGATTGTGGATTCGATTCTCACCTGGAGGAATGACATATTTATTGTTTTCATTTCCTCCTTTTGGCACATAACCCGTAAACTAGAATTAGATGAAAAGTGTGGAACGGAAGTATTTTAGTGGAGACGGAGTGCCTTAACACTAGGTCCCCAGGTTCCCTCTGCCTACCCTGCTATGTCCGGAATACAGCGTTAACATTTGTCAGCTTCTCTAAATAGATATTGTATGTTTTAACAATTTAAAAGTGTTATTCCACACTTAGGAAAGAAAAATACTTTTTAGAAAAAGCTTAGAAACCCAAGCGAGTCCAAGCGCTCTGATAGCTAAGCCACACGTTCTTATCAAGCTACGTCGAAATTCTTATATGTATATATTCTTACATAAATAAATTGTAAAAAGCGTATAAGAATTCCGACGTAACTTGATGACAATGTATGGTTTAGCGGACTGAGTGCTTGGACAGTGTCCAAGAGGCGCGGGTTCAAATCCCGCTACGTTCAAATTTTTATACGTTTTCTAAAACGTAGATATTTCATGCTTATTAACTATTTAAGTTCAAGTGCAGCTTTCTTTTTGCGTAAATATAATTTCTTTTCAGCCGTTGAAAATCTCATGGGGATGCCTTGAGAAATTGTGAAATAAAGTGTCGCCTTTTGTTTTAAAGAATACTAGAACTAAATTTCAAAGGGATTTGCACGAGAAATAAAATCGTGTATACTTTGAACTTTTATTTCTTCTCCTTAGACAGTAAGATCTAGTTAGATATTTAGCTTTGTTAGTTTTATTCTGTATCCTGTATTGTATGGAAGGCAGAGAAAACGTAGTGTCAATTAAAAATCGATACATGGTGTGTGGAACACTGCGGAGTTTTTGGCCAGAGTAGTAAAATGAAAATATTTAAATACAATTTATTTACCAGATGGGAATCGAACTTACAACCATTACGGTTTGATTTTTTTAATTAGTTTCACACTGTATTCCGCATAAAGCATTGTAAGTAAAAAAAAATATTATTTTCCAAACATTACGTGTTGATTGACGTAAATCAATGCCGTGCTTTTTCTTGTCACAGGAGACAGGAAATGAAAGCAATTCATCATCGCAAGCAAGAATCGAACCCACAACCACTACGACGACATTGAGTACAGATTTATTTGTTAAGGGAAGATCATAAACATTCACTTTTATGCTTATTGGTTAAGATGTAAGACACAAGACGAAGTCAATAAGGGAAAGGAAAGGAGAATTTTGTAGCGTTTTATATGTATGTTACCTTTCATTCGGAAGTAATAAGGGTTTGCGGGAGAAAATTGAAAAACTTTTAGTATTACGAGATAATAATAGGAGAATTTGCGGGTATCTACACTTATGTTTTCGCTATCTACGCTAACTAATTTCACAGGGTAGGCTCAGGGAACCTGGATACCTAGTTAATAGAAATTCCGTTTCCATGAAGACACTCCCGTTCACCATTTTCCACTGGATGATATTTCAGCGTAGTTTTGATTGTTTTGAACAAAGTCAAATAATTTTATTCAAAATAAGAAGTTACATGCTTCATTTTTTGAACGTCAAATAATTTACCACCAGTTCACTAAAATTAATGCCTCAGACCTGAGAAGAACCGCGCAAGAAACTCAGCGGGACTTATTTTTTTAAAACTTTTTACTTCTTCGATTTTCTTTCTTCGATTTTTCCGCAGAACAGAATGGGGAAAAGGGAAACTAGTGTTAAGACGTACCTCGCTTTCCAGATAATTCTAGAGACATTGCGCCCAATGATTATTTCCCCAAGTGGAAATCGAACACACGACCGTCGCGCTTTCAGTCATATGCTATCCTACCGTACCTTGACAACCTCTAAGAACCTATAAAAATGCTCTAACATCTGTGAAATGAAGTCAGCCGCGCGTTGCATTCCTAAAGCCTTGGAATGAAGATTCTTAGAAATGAGTTGAATAGAAATGCATTTTCCTGGGAAGTTTTAATTGCTGCACATTAGTGTTATTACCTTAATTTAATATTTTTAATGTTAAATAAATATTTAATAAAATTTTATTTTATTTTTCATGTTAAAAATGAAGTAAAGTCTAGTGTCAGCTTCACGGTCTTTTCGGTTAAGTAAATAATAATTTTAAATAGTCAGGCTGTCGCGCTCCGATGGTACAGGGGTGTGATTGTAGACGCGAAAGTTGTGGGTTCCTTTCCGACTCGTCTCGCGGCGTTGGGTTCCACCACTAAAAACGCAACACCTACGGAACTCGGATACGTTAAAAAAAGTAAGTTAAATTGCATTTACATTTGTAAACATGTCCGTGAGAAGTGATTGATGACGCATTAATTGAAAACAAAATCAATCGCTTTCACATTTTAATTACTATTAAACAATCAGCTTCACGCTGTATCCCGCAAATAGCAGAGGGAGCCTAGTGAGTAGACATTCCTTTCTCCACTTTCTGTCGAATTCTGGAAGCATTGCGTGTTGAGTGGCAGAACTCAACGCCGCGCTTAACCTCGACACCAGAGCGAAGAAATGGAAATATAAATTTAAGTAATAAGCAAGTGATTGTTTAATAAAAAAATAACTAACAGGATAAACGTATATGGATATTCTTTAGGGTATGTATGAATAGTTGAAATGACAGCGGACGAGGCTAAAGAGGTATGCAAACACAGTAGCGCTTCGTGCTGTCTTGCCTCTAGCTACCCGGCTATGACTAAAAAGCGTGGAGCTAAAATATATTAAAATAGTTTTGGACAGCCCTGAGTTTTATTTGAAAAAGGCTTATGAACTAATAACGAGGCCAGTCGTGGCGCATAGGCATAAGCCTGGGACTGTAAACGCGATAGATTGTGGGTTCGGTTCACATTCGAAGGAATTAAATATTAAATATTTAATTTTTTTCACGTTAGTGTCGAGGCAAAAGTGCAACGTTGAGCCACTAAGCATGCAATTCGGCGGAAGATGGTAAGCGGATCTTAACACTAGGCTCTCTCTACCTACCCTGTAAGAAACAGGATACTGTGTGAAACTTAAAAAAAAGTAACAAAAAATATAAAAAATACGGTATACTCACTCTAGTTGCGCTCTGCATATACAGCACATGAAAAGAAAAAGAAATGTTTGTTTAGCACACATATAAAATATATATTAAATACTTACATTATAATATTCTATCAGCTTCACGCTTTATCCCGCATATAAACACGTATATATAGCGTGAAGCAAAAATAATATTACTGATAATAATTAGAAATAATGACATAATATAAAGTTCATAAAAACAAAATTTTTCGTTTTTTTATAAATTTTTCATTTTTATAAATAATTATTAAATATTAAAATATATATTTATATAATTTATGAACAAAGTGACACCTTACTTCTGACACAGTCAGTTAAAAAGCACTTGATAAAATATATGTATATCTAAAAAATATTGAAATTCGTTCTTTTTGGTAGTAAAAAAAATGGCGAACACTCTACACTGTTTCGCTCAAATATAGTTCATCAATTTATTTATCTCATAAAAATATATCACGTTTTTAATTGGACAATTTTCGTAGGTAAAAATATCTAAAAAATGTGTGTTTGTTTTTTTTAATCAATTTAATGCTTTTCCATAGAGTCCTTTTCAATTTTTTAATACAACAAGTGGAGTGTAAGAGGTGGACTCTAGCCTTATAGTCCGTATGTCACACTCCGTATTACGCTTTCCGCTTTCAAAAAAAAAGGAAAACAAAACAATGTCGTTTCAAGAAGAAAGCATATCACCTACGCTTAATAAATAAAAGAACATTGTAAAAGGCATACAGTTAAATCCAATAACCAAAAGCAGCTTTTGATCTCACATTCACATAAATAATATGATTCACATATGTAATATGATACTGTATTCCGCAAATATCAGCATGGTAGGCAGAGAAAACCTAGTGTTGAGACACTCCGTTCCTCATACTTCGAAACTTGACTACGTGTTGAGTTACGAACCTGAACTCCGGCTTACCATATCTCGTTTGTACATACTGTACATACTGCGCATAGTATCAATAAGACGCTTTGCCTCGTTTCCAAAAAGAAGAAAATTAAGATATTAAATATTTCATTCACTCGAGTGGATATGTATTGTACACGTGATAATGGTGGGTTCGCCACCATTATCACGTGTACAATCACACAAATCGCCCTTAGGCTACGACGGCTCCCAAAAAAATGCTTAAATATTTTTTATGGAATAAAATTCCAAGTAAAACCAGAATAAATTGCTAAATTTAAATAATAAATATCTTCCACACGTGAGCTTTTCAGTTAGAAATCTAATAAGCTTCAATGGAACCTGGCAAAAGAGCTTCTCTTTAGATAAACCACGTCGCGGTATAAAATATTTTAACAAGCATTTATTAGAATTATAAGAGGACTGCGTCAGACTTTAAACGCGATGGTTATGGGTTCGATTCCGCCTATTTAAAATGAATATATTAAATTTTTTATTTCCCTGGTCTGGTAGACAAGCAGAGGAGCAGAGGGGGAGAAAAAACTATTCGAATACACTAAAACGTCAAGTCATTGGCCAGTGTGTTACTAGGAACAGTCTGGTTATGGGTTCGATTCCCACTCAAATTATTTTCATTTAAGTATTGTTTAACTTTTTAAACAGCATCATTGAGTTATACTTATTTAAAAAACGTATAAAAATTTGAACGTAGCGGGACTCGAACCCGCGCCTCCTGGTTTTCTAAATAAGTGTTTTTCTTTCCTAAGTGTGGATTAACACTTTAAAAATGTTTAAATCATTGAGTTACATCACTAACATTCAATATCTTAAATTTGAGAGGAAAGAGAATGTCTATCTTTATATTAGATTTTCTCTACGTAACCAATTATGCGGGAAAACGCGTGAAGCTGCGAAAATATATATATACTAGCTCACTGGACCGAACAAAATGTAATCGCATTTATTTACTTTATTGTCAGAAATATTTCTTCTTCATTGTTCAATATATTTTCTTGTCTTTTTAAGGGATCTTAGCTATCAATATAAGAGGTTCAACTGTGTATACACTTCGATTTGGAGGGTAACTAAAATTGGGTAATAAAATGTAGGTAAGTACTCCTATAATATAATATAATTAAGAAAATATAATAAAGTAATGAAAAATTTAGATATTATATAAAAATTATGTCGACACACTTTGGTGTACTCGTGTATGGATACATGTGCCATGGTTGTGGGTTCATTTACCGTTAAAAAATATATTACGAGACGAGGGAATCTGATATTAAGAGACGCTGTTATTTTTTTCAGCTTCACCCTGTATCCTGAAACCTGAAAACCAAGTGTTGAGACACTCCGTTCCCATCACGACACTTCCGTTCCAATCTATCCACCAAATGGCTCCGTATTGCGTGTATAATGACCGAACTTAACGCCGCACTTTATCTTCTAATCAGAGCGAGGAAATGAAAATGTGAAATATTTCATTCCTTCGAGTGAAAATCGAACCCACGACCATCACGTTTATAGCCAGACGAAATGTAATTAATCCTTGCATCATTTGTAAAGGACACTCCAGTCGATAATAAAATTTTATCCGTTCAAGGACGCTCGAGAGATTCATTTCGAATCAAAAGTTATATAGACTGTTTGACCGTATTGTTTCACTTTGAGTGGTAACCGGGAATCCCTTTCTGTTTGCATAAAAAAATACGATTGTTATAGCACATTTTAAGTTTTTAATGAAATTAAATATAATAGGAGCGTCTGAGTGTAAGCCGGATGGTTGTGGGTTCGATTTCCATATTATTTATTATAAATAAAGCTAGTTATGGGATTCCGTTACTCAATAGGTTTTATCATGAAATTTTGATGATAGATTGGAAACGGAGTATTTTAAGTTGCTATCTATACCCTGCCTATTTTGCTATTTGTGGAATAAAGTACGCAGCTAAAAAACTAAATATAATAAAGAAACATATGGATGCGAGATCACTTATGTGGATGTGAAATCACATGTGTGGATTTGAGATTTTACATCTACATGTGGATGCGAGACCATGAATGTGGACGTCAGATCACACATGAGATCGATGTGTCGATGTAAAATCCGTTGATGTAGGCTTACATAAATTTAAAGTTAAAGTTAAATCATTTGGTGCACTGTAACATATCAATCCGAATATTCACTAACATCGCCGTTGCGAGGAGCTCTTGAGCAGGTCTTATCATTATAAAATAGACGTATAATATAAGTATGTACGTAAATCTTCCGCTCCACTCTGCGAGCCAGTGAAGGCATGAATAATAATTAAATATTTAATACATATTTATAACGCACTTACATCCATTTAAGATCATTAGCGTGTACTATACATTAGCGTTTGTGTACACACAACAGGTTGTGGGTTCAATTCCCACTCAAAGTAATGTATTATTTAATATTTCTATTTCCTTACTTTGATAACGAGGCAAAGCGTGGCTTTCAGTTTGGCCAGATAACACGCAGGGTAAGGTATTTACCGGATAATTAGCAATGTCAGTGTCTTTATGGAAACGGAGAGTCTCAACACTAGGTTCCTAGGTTTTAGGTTAGGAAAAATGTATATGTTAAATATTTCATTTTCTCGACAGGTCTCACTCATATCAAAAGATAGTAAGCGATAACTTGTTAACATCAAAATTATTCATAATTGGCTTAGTATTCGCATACATACAAACCCAAAATAAACCTACCCACCTACTTCTTTTTGAAGTTGGCTAAAATAAAACCATAGCAAATTTCTGTCAAACGGAACAGGAAATTTCTAGTTTTATTCGAACTTAGTGTAAGTTTAATATTAAAAATAAAATCAGGGTAGGCAGAGGGAACCTAGTGTTAAGACACTCCGTTTCCCACTTTCCACCGAGTTCTGCAGGTATTGCGTGGTGAAACTCAGCGACGTTCTTTTCCTCAGCACCAGAGCGAAGAAATAAAAATATAAATGTTAATAAATATTTAATTTCCCCGAGTGGGGATCGAATCAACAACTGACTGTCCTCAGTTTAATATAATCACAAACCGGGGCCCCTCCAATCTATAGGGTACTGGGCTCTAATCCAAGAAGCCCCTTGGTTGGTCCGTATTATCTACTACAGGTACATCCAGCATTACTTTCTTATTGCTATGATTGAAAAATCATTCTCTGAAGTTTTTCCACGTTTTTCCAAATCATTGGTTGGAAAATTAAACGTTCTGTCGGTTCTTAAGACGCGTCATAGCAATGGCCAAATTCAATTTCGTGGTTCGAAGCAGAATTTGATGATATTATACTCAAGTAATAAAATACACATTCAGTGTGTGAATACAACATTTTTACGAGATATTTTCTTGTCATTTAGAATGAGGAAAATATATAATTGAGGACGCCGTCATGTCACGAAGCGTGTATCGCTGAATACCTCAGAGAAAATAGTGCCAAGACACTCTGTTTTCCGTTCCATTTTGAGACATTGCGTCTTGAATGACGGAATTTAACGCCTCGAATTGTCGAGGCCGGTCGTGGCGCAGCGGCAAGAGGTGTGACTGTAAAACCGACTGGTTGTGGGTTCGATCCCCGCTCGAGGAGATGAAATATTTACTTAAATTTATATTTCCATTTCTTCGCTCTGGTGTCGAGGCTAAGCGCGGCGTTGAGCTCTGCCACTCAACACGCAACGCCTCCAGATTTCGGCGGAAAGTGGGGAACGGAGTGTCTTAACACTAGGTTCCCTCTGCCTACCCTGCTGTGTGCGGGATACAGCGTGAAGCTGATTTGATTTGATTTGATTTGAATTGTCTTATTACAAGATCAAAGAAAATGAAAATAATTCACCCATCTAGTGTAGATCGAACTTACAACCATTGAGTTAACAGTAAGAAGCTATACCAGTGCGCCACGATGGCCTCGGAAACGTAAATATTTAATATAATTCATAAATCATATTATTATTCCTGCTGTACCTGAATTTTTTTACGGCGTAGTAAAAATTATATCTTGAGAGAGCACTCACAGTTACCTTGAGCAAAGTGAATTTTACATTTCTTATAATTTTGCTGATTATTTATTTATTAATTCTATATAAGTAAAGTGCTTATATAAGAAATATTTTTTTTTTATTATAACTTGAAAATGATTGACAAGAAACATGGGGGACTCAGTTGACCTTCGAAAACACAGCATCGACGACACTGGAGGAAGGTAAAATATAATTTGTAAACTTTTTTTTTGTAATCAATTATTTAGCATTAAGAGTAGAATTAAGTTTATTTATCATATATAATTATGTTAATTTAATTTATTCAAGTAGTTTATTTAAGAGAATTTTTAGTTAACATCAAGTTTACGTCAAGCTGAAAGTTAGAAAATGTATCTTTAAAATTACGTAAGTCTGACTTCAGAAACATTTAAAAAAAATATAAACGAGAACAAAAGATATTGACCATGAGTCTGTAGTGTAAGAAAAAAACAAGTATATTTTAAACACTTCCGTTACACAGTGACTTTTAAACAACGAACAGACGTCACTACTGGTATTAGGTTTAGAGAGGCTAGGGAGGCACTGAGAGAGGATTTCTCGAAATTCCAACGGGAATGTACATACGGTATTTTCCATTTTACGTCTAAAAGTTCACGCAATAAATATCGCAGCCGAAGACTAGTCTTTGTATACAGTGACGAGATCAAGCCATTCAAATTCACCATCATATAAACAGATAAGCTAAGAGGGTGTCAAATAAGCTTTGTGATTGTGTAAGCCTAACGATAGCATTACACGAATTACATCTGCCCCATTTGACCTGAATAAGGGATATTTTTGTAAGATGATTTCTTTTTCTTATTCTTAGGTGACACTGCAGCGTCTGAATGATGACGATGAATGAGCACGATGGTTGTGAGTTCGATTGTCGCTCGTGGGTTGTATTTATTTTACTCGTCTGGTAAGATCGATGATTGCGGCGCTAAGTTTCGCCACTCAAAAAACAATGTCTCCGTAATATGGTGGAAAGTCATAAACTTAGTGTCTTAAAACTAAATTTGCTTTGCCTGTCATGATATGCGGGATTAAGCGTGAAATACTTTTATTTTTAAATCATTTTATCTCATACATTAAATACGGGAACAGAATTGTAACAACATGGTAAAAATTTCAACGTGACCTGAAGAGGAAGTATAGCTTAATTGGCTACAGCGCTTGGACTTTATCCAAGAGCCAAAAGACTACTATCAAAACTTTTTAGTCTTTCATGTGTGAAAGAAGAAACTTACGAGACTTTTTGCGTCAAGAAAGTTATTTTTTACGTCTTTTTCACTTTCCGTAGTTTAATTCATTTCACAGCTATAGCTGATTTCCACTTTTAATACCCTAATAGTGGAACATAAGACAGCGTCTAGTTTTTTCTTAAACTTTCATCTATATCTCGTATCTAGTTAGGCAGAGGGAATCTAGTGTTAAACCACTCAATTCCTTCGATTTATCAAGATATTGTATATTAAATGGCGGAATTCAACTAAGCGCTTCGTCTTCATACCACGGCAATGAAATGAAAATTAATTTATTACCATAAGTGAGGAAGTAAGTAGAGGGTACCTAGTGTTAAGGCACTCCGTTCCTCATTTTTCGCCGAATTCTAGAGGTATTGCGTGTTGAGTGGCAGAACTCAACGTCTCGCTTTGCCCTGACACCAGAGCAAAGAAGGGAAAATATACATTTAAATAAATATTTAATTTCCGCGATTGGGGATCGAACCCATAACCAGTGGCGTTTACGGTCACACACTTGTACTCCTGCGTCACGACTGGCTCGCAATTTATGTCATTTTAATATAATCATTTCTCCAAGAGAACAATATAGCCATAGTGCGACGATGGTAAAAACAATAAAAAATAAAAATTTCTTTGTCGAAAAGGAAGTATCTATATAAACTTTTACAGGTCGAATGTTTCTAGAAGCTTCGTACTAACAAATAAAAAATGTCAAAAGGTTCCTTTGAAGTGCTAACAAAGCTAGTTCCGGTTAGGTGTCACGTTGCCTACAAAATAACAAGGGGAATTTAAAGATATTTTTGTGATATTCTTGGAAATTTCACTTTGAGTGTTCCTTTTAGTTATTTTTTTCAAAAGGTTCTCAAATTACATTATGTTTGAGAGTGGGCAGAGGAACCTTCAAGACATTCTGTGCTCCACTTTCGGATTGAATTTAAATATAATTTCTGGAATACTGTGCATGAATAAGCATTTTTTTATAAATACTGAAAAAAAAATTACGTCGTTACAGTTTTCTTCACGGTTTTAACTGGCTTTATTAAATAGATTTTTAACTATGTAACTTTATACCTATATAATAAAATCTAGTTATTATATGTAAACATAATAATATTATGTAAAAATCAACTACTTTTATCTTAAATTTAAATAAAAAATGCATTATAAAATAAAATGAATACTCCAAGTATAATAATATAACTTTATAAATATGCTAATATGTAGAAACACACAAATGTTGAAACTCACGTTCCGACTTAAAAATTAGTAAGAACTGTCTTTAAGTTGTTAGCTGAAGTAATTTCAGAGTTGGCAAGTTTTCTATACTGACATTTTAGTTCTTACATTGAATTGGTTATTTTAGGTACAATTCTAATAAAAAATCATTGCACGCTCTGATTTTTTACACTTTCCACATTTGGTTTTAGATTGCGTAGTACAACGCTGTTAGTTGACGTAGTGGCATAGTGAGATGGTGTCTAACTGGTAAAGGAAGTGTGGCGTTAAGTTACTACCTCCCTGTCTAGCCATTGTATTTGAAAACTCTAAAAATCCTATATAAAAATAAGTAAAATTATATAAAGAATTAACCTTAATATAAAGTTAGAGCAACATGTAAAAAATGTATCAATCTTATTTCAGTCACAGGCATTCCCCCGAGAAGGAATCGAATCACTAAACTAATCTAAATTTATATCTAAATAGCCGTAAATAAAAAACTTTAATACGATTCTATATCTGATGTAACTTCTTTTTTTAGCTTCACGCTGCATTCCGAACATAGAGTAGGTAAAGGGAACCTGGGAACTCCCACAACAACTCGCAAGGCCCCCAGAATTCCATGAATAGTTGGGAACAGGCTTAGGGAGTACGCTGCCTCTGCCTGCATGGGACAGCATGAAGGTCGAAAAAAAATATTTTAAGACGAGACATACTTATAAGTATATAAAATGTATATATTTCGGTAATCGATATATATTTAAAGTAGATATTATAGTTTTTTTTAGCTAGGTTAATATATTATAAAAGGAATAAATTTAAAAATAACAATATATTTGTACCACAAAATCCTAACCCACTTTTATATTTAATAGAGCGTCCCCAAACAACACTGTTAAAGTTAATTTGCATATATGATGAAGCTACACCGCTGTTACTATAACTATTTGAATTTGGGCGTATTGTCACTTGTATGAATAATATTATTTTATGTTTCAAATTGAAAATAACATAAATTGTATTTTAGTAGACGAAACTAAAGCAGCATTTTTTTATATTTCCGTATTTACATATATATAGTATGTATTAGGGTAGGGAAAAATCATTATGTTAAGATGAGAGAGTTTAGTTTCCTTTTTGTCCTTTTTAGAGAAAAAAAATCAATATCATTTAAAAAAAATGTAGACTAATCAGAAGTCGTATGTGTTTGGATTGATGATAGTACGAGGCGACAGAGGTATGCCGCTGTTTGGTGCTCCGTTCTCTTTGGCTACCCCGCTATGAGAAACGCGTGAAGCAAAAAAATATATATTGTAGGTTGTATAAACTGAAATATCCGAGAAATCAGCGTTTCTTTTCTATATACTCCTCAAAATACTTATACCATATATATCATCATTTAAAAGTAGTACTTCAATTGCGTGTATTTTAGGGCATAAAATGATAAATCTCCTTTTATTCCGTTTTCTCTGGGATTTCTAGAAAGCCTTTCTTAGTGATCGCTACACTGGCTAACCTATCAACATGCCAAGTTTCAGCTTTCTAAACCCAATAAAGTCATTTGTGCATTATCTACAGATAATTTACTCAGTAATTAAAGAATTTCCTTTATACCAATATATATTGATATTAAAAAGAAATATATAGATATTGGAAGAAAATATCTTATTTTCATACAAACCTTGATCATCATTGACCTTTAACAGGCAGAAAATTAGTAGTTTTCTACCTACAGTCAATATATGGCTACGAAACAAAGCATACCTGTCTTTATACGTCGTTTATAGACAATAGCGCGTTCCAGTTCAGTCTGAGAGAGGAAATGAAAGCTATGCGAATGATACACATATCAACACAAGTAAAGTAAATATAGCTTTACGCATTTTCTCCTATAGTATAACTAGATATAAGAAAAAAAATAGCCTTCATTTCTGATATTATACCGTTACAAAAAAAGAATTGATTAAATAAATATATTTTAAAATGCATTTTTAGACTGTTATTACTATTGTGTTCACTAAAATCTCTTATCAGTTAATTCAAATTCAATTATTATTTTTCTATTTTGGATTAAGAATTATCGAAAATGTTAAATTATTTTTTATTATAATATAGTCCGAAATTTTTAAAATTACCAATTTAATCTATTAATATATGTAAACCACTACAAATTCAACATAATTACATTGATTCTTGAATTTATTTTAACTTACAGCTTCATATGCTGTATCCCGCACACAACATGGTAGACAGAGGGAACCTAGTGTTAAGACACTCCGTTCCCCACTTTCTGCCAAACTCTGGAGGCATTGCGTGTTGAGTGACAGAACTCAAAGCCGCGCTTTGCTTCGACACCAGAGCGAAGAAATGGAAATATAAATTTATTTTGTTTTACTTACAATTATATTGTTTGAAAATACTTATCATTTGCCATTTTACTAATTATTGTCAGTTCCAAGATGATGAAAACAATTATAAATACTACGCTTGTAGTTAATATTATCAAGAAAGAGGTTGTCGTGTCGTAGGGGCAGAAAGTAGTGACTGTAAACGCAACGGTTGTGGGTTCAATTCCAACTCGAGAAATAAAATATTTAATATTTCCACTTCTTCCCTCTGGTAACCAGGAAAAGTGCGGCGTTGAGTTCCGCCCCTTAGCACGCAATGCTTCCAGAATTCGGCGGAAAATGGGGAACGGAGTGTCTTATAGTTACTTTAAATTAAAAAAGACAAAGAATTCCTATTGCATTGAAGCTGACCTTTTAAACGTACGTAAGCGTACAAAAGACGCACTTTATTTAGCTTTAAGGCAGAAAAGTGAACCTAGTTAGCGCCCGAACTCATTCTTCAAGTGAGTAGATTTATACAAGAGAAAAAAAGCAAAAATATTCCAAATCGAACCCACGACTAGTCAGTTTACAGTCAAAGCTAGTTATTTACTCGTATATATAAATATTATGGTTTCTTTTTAAATATATGAAAAGTAGTGGACCTTTTATGACCTTTATATTCGAAGTACTTACTATATTTAAGAGTATATCGATACAATTGCTAAGCACAGTTCTTCTTGTGCAATCGCTTTGCCACTGACAGCTTCCGTTCAACTGACAGTACTGAACTTTTCATTTTATATTGACATTTTAAAAGTGCTTGTTGTGCGTTAGATTTACTATTTTAATATAGAACCGTGTTCTTTAGCCAATTAATAAAGTTACAAATTTTCAACGTGATTTTTTTAAACAATTAATCCAATTTTTATTTTTATTTTTTAGATTTGTATGTGGAAAAAAATGCGGCGTTGGTAACGCCATCCGAAACGTACTCTAATCTCGTTTTAAAAGTAGAGAAAGCGAGTGTTTCTACTATTTATTATCCTTAGCAGTTATATGCATGAAAATTAAAAAAGTAATATTGTATACGAGCCCTTTTTTTTAATATAAAGAAGCATAAAAAAATTGGTATCCAAAACACTTAAGAAACATGTCAAAAAGCAGCTTCACGCTTAAATCGGTAGGCACAGGGAATCTAGTGCCGAGGCATCCCGTTTCCCGTTTTAAGTCCAACTTTCGACACGTTGTGTGGTCAAAACGAATGGCGGAACTCAACACTTCGCTTTGTCTACCAGGGCTAGAAAAAAAGTAAATATAATCATTCCTCTCAGTGGAAATTGAACCCACAGTCCACTGCGCCACGACTGCTAAGTTATTATTTAATAATATTTTTCTATTAACTAATGTTTTACTACTTTATCCTTATAAAAGCAAGTATCTAAACACACCTGCGTCTTAGATGGATCTTATTACCCCTAGAATTTATATTAGCATCTTTATCCAAAATAATACTATTTTTCTAAAGGCCTTCGAGACACAATAGAAATGAGTTTCTGAAAGCGCGATGATTATCAATTCGATTCCCACTCGGGGGTATTGATGGAGAACGTTTAAAGTTTCACACTTGAGCCACGAGGGTATTATATATTATACGTACAATACATGTAAACGGTCGATAGCGGGTTCAATTCCCACTCGGGAATACTTTAAGTATTCAGCGGGGAATGGGAAAAGGAAGTTTCTTAATGGGGAACGGAGTGCCTTGGCTCTAGGTTCCCAGGTTCCCTCCGCCTATCCTACTATAAGCGGGATAAAGCGTGAATGTAACCAAAAAAAATAATATGTATGTATTCATGTCGTGATAACAAGAGATCGTAGAATTAGCCTTTAGACACAGGTGCGTAAATGGAGGCATTTTCAACCCTCGTTACGTTGATAACATCTATATGTGCTTGTGAAAATACTACATACATATTGTACTATATTTAGGTTTTTTTTTGTTTTACAGCTTCATGCTGTATCCCTCATATAGCACGGTAGGCGGAGAGAACGTAGTGTCAAGACACTCCCTTCTCGTTAAGAAACGGAAGCCGTCGAGCGTCGTCGATATCGAGCATATAGCAGGGTAAGCAGAGGGAATATGGAAATCTGGTGTTAATACACTCCTAATATTCTTTCCGCCACTCGGGGTAGTATTGCCTGGTGGAATTCAACGCCGTGTCTTTATTACTAGAGTAAAGAAATGGAAATATTAATCGAACCAATAATCGTTGTGTATACAGTCACGCGCTTGTATCAGTGAGCTAAGGTAGCCTCGAAAATGAAAATATTTTTTAAATAATCACTCTCCCGAGTGGAATCGAACTCACAACTCTCACATTCAAAGCCGCGCTTTGTCTTTAGAACGGGAGAGTAAAAATTGTTTTAAAAATAATAATTGCTCCAGATGTGAATCGAACCCACAATTGTCACATTTACAGAGAAAACTGCCACATGGTAAAAAAAAACATTTATATACTTACTATAGAACTACGCATATTTACTATAGAAGTACCGGTTCAAATCCCCCCAAAGTATAAACTACTTGTTTATTTAACTAGCTATATATATTCTATTATGGCGCTTGATTTACGACCCTTTATAAATCCAATGGATAATTTATGAAAACATTTCCCGAAGGGTAAGACAGTAAATGATTTCAATTTATTATATTTCTCTCTATTCTCTGGTTTGTCTGTTTTGTATGTGCGTCCGTCGTGCTGCAGCAGTATGTCTGACTGTAAATGCGACAGTTGTGGGTTCGATTCCTAATTGGGGAACGAATTATTTGCATTTCTGCTTTATTATTTATCTGTCACTCAATGGTTTAAAAGTTAGGTGGTAAGTGGGAAATGGAAGGCTCTAGATTCCATGGGCGTATCTATGGGATATCTTCTGCAGTGGTGGCTGGATTTTAACTGTGAATAGATATATCAGTGCGGAATTTTTTTTTTATTTTTCAAGGCTATTATTTTGCTAGTAAAAATTCTGGGATAGGTACAATACTGTTCTAGGGTGGGCAATGAAAATATTAAATATTTTATTTCTTCGAGTGGAAATCGAACTTGTCAACCTAGCGCATTTGACCTTAGATGCGGGCTCTGCTCCACGACTGGCCTCAAAATGCCTCTACGCAATCTATTTTATTATTTAAATACACCAACCAACATTAGAACTAAATTAGAACTTACTAAACTATCTGAATGAAGGGTTGATAAAATTAATAAAACTAACACAAAACGGGACCTTTCAATTTCATTAACTAACGAACCGATAACAACTTCTGGAAAGCCTTCTAAGTAAACAAATCTTATATAAAATACATGTATGTGCTTGTGTGTAATTACGTTATAGCTCAGTGGAATACTCTTTCACTATAGTAGGACGCGGTTGTAGGTTTGATATTCATTGGAGAGAAAGGTTAGGTTATTTTTTAGTAAAGTCTTTATGGGAGTTCTTTTCTCCATATAAATATATATATATATATACAAACTAAAACAAAAAAATATTAAAACAGCTACTAATATAAGATTTAATTAAACCATCTTTTATATACGGATAATCATAAGGTTATCTCTAACAAAGGCATGTAAGGGAAAATAGGGTGGGGCCGCCTATTATGGTTCAAGTTACAAATGGAATAATAAAGCTCACGATAAACTATTTTTACTTTTAATTATAGGTCTATGAATTGAGGAAATGGTTTAAGAAGAAAGATAAGATAAGATAAAAAAGTCATTATTTGGTTTATATTACTTGATGGGATTAATTACATTATTTTTTAAGACATAAAATGCACAAATGCACCTAGTGTTAAGGTACTCCGTTCCCCACTTTCTGCCGATTTCTAGAGGCATTGCGTGTTGAGTGGCAGAACTCAACGCCGCGCTTTGCCTCGACACCATAGCGAAGAAATGGAAATATAAATTGTAGTAAATATTTCATCTCCTCGAGTGGGGATCGAATCCACAACCAGTCGGTTTTACAGTCGCACTTTGTGCCGCTGCGCCACGACTGGCCTCATATTTTAAGAGATAAAATGCACAAATTATGGCAGCCTTATCACCAAAAGTGATCTTTTTCAGGCAACAAATCAAAATTACGGAAGTAAAGATACAATTAAAAGTAAGGGCATTAAGTTTCGAGAATCGGCAAACACGGGCTTTTTAAGTTTTACATTCAAAGCGTGGCGTTGAGTTCTGCAAATAAACACGCATTGTCTTCAGAATCCAGTGGAAACAGAAAAGTCTTAATTGGAATGGAGTGACTTAACACTAGGTTTCCAGGTTCCCTTTGTCTACACTGCTACGAGCGTTATAAAACTTGAAGGTAAAAAAAATATACAAAAGCATAGTTGCCACCATTATTTTATAACAATTTCGTTCATCCTCAATACAATGTGAAATCCCTACTTTAGGGTCAGTTTCGACTAAAGTTAGGTCGAGTGTTAAAAAAACTATTAAAGAACTTTCTAGAAGTGTCAACGTCAATCTAATAAAGAACTTTCAAAAGCTTCCAACTAATGGTTTTAGCATGTAAGCTTTACTACTAATTCCTGGCATCATTAATTTAGTTGAAGCAATTATAAGTTACGTTGTAGATAAATTAGATTTATTATAGTGTAAATATTTTATATATAATAATAATTATATGTGAGTGGTGTTCGTGGCGCAGGGGCACACGACTCTTAATGCAACGGGTTGTGGGTTCGATTCCCACTCGAGGAAGTGAAATGGTTAATATTTAAATTTCCTCGCTGTGGTAACGTTGTGTTACGCCACTCAACGCGCAACGCCTACAGAATTCCTCGGAAAATGGGAGTCGGAAGTGTCCTAAAGAGAACGAAGTG
The DNA here is from genome assembly GCA_018249695.1 of Heliconius erato demophoon. Taxonomy (NCBI): domain Eukaryota; kingdom Metazoa; phylum Arthropoda; class Insecta; order Lepidoptera; family Nymphalidae; genus Heliconius; species Heliconius erato. The sequence continues at coordinate 27,131 of DWQW01001225.1, forward strand.
TCTTAACACTAGGTTTCCAGGTTACCTAGCAACACCGTTTAAATAAATGGATAAAAGAATAAACACGATGGTTGTTTGTTTGATTCCCACATGCATGGATAATAATTATTGAAATCTCACCGCTCTGACGAAACGCGGCGTTGAGTTCCGTTACAATATCTAGCATTCACGTGGAAAATGGAGAACGAGAGATTATTTGGCTGTAGACACAATAATAGCTAGTTCTTTACAAAGTTACTCAAACGTGACCTAAATATTAAAAAAATCAATATCAACTTTTTAATTTAAATCGTTTCGTGACTGTACCGCGTTCCGAACACCATAATAAATGAAACACGAAAAAAATATTACAAAAATATTTTAATTGATGTAAGTTAGAAAATTATGAATAATATAAAAGTATAATTGAGGCCAGTCGTGGCGGAGCGGCACGAAGTGTGACTGTAAAACCGACTGGTTGTGGGTTCGATCCCCACTCGAGGAGATGAAATATTTACCTTAATTTATATTTTCATTTCTTCGCTCTGGTGTCGAGGCTAAGCGCGGCGTTGAATTCTGCCACTCAACACGCAATGCCTCCAGAATTCGGCAGAAAGTGGGGAACGGAGTGTCTTAACACTAGGTTCCCTCTGCCTACCCTGTTGTGTGCGGGATACAGCGTGAAGCTGATTTAATTTAATTTGATTTTATAAACGTTATTTTTTATTTAAATTTTTTTAATAGTTCACTTTTTTAATTAATAATGCTAGACTTGATTTCCATTAGTTTCATATTGTAATTAAAATAGTTTTTGTTTTACAATTTTCAGTAAAATAAAGAACGGCGTTAAGATCCAGCAGTGAAAACGCAATGTCTCGAAAACTGGTTGGAAAGTGGGAGCGTCTCTACACTGGGTTCCCTTTGTTTATGCTTACCCAGCTATATGAAGGTTACAAACTTTAGATCTACTTTTAAGGTATTATTTTGCGTCATAAAATTAGATTGGTACAATAAGTTTTGAACTAACAGTCATCTTTTCTCGAGGATTTCCTTTTTAACCACTTGGCCAGTGGCTTTCAAATGGATTCTAAACATTTTTCTTTGATATAACCTCTATAATCTATTTTGACATTATCAGTCAAGTTGGAAGGAGCTGTGCTATGTGGGTGAAAATTATAATAATTTATGGACAATGTTCTCATATTCTTTACATATAGAGAGATTAGATTAGAATGTTAATATAACGTCTTGCCCGCAACTTTATTTGTGTGGATTTTAAGATAAAAAATAATAAAATCAATATTGTTTTCCCTGAAGAATTTCAGAAGTAGGGAACGGATTGTCCTTAACACTTGGTGCCCTGCCTATCCTGCTGTGTGCGGGATACAGCGTGAAGATGATTAATTTAACAACAGGTCAATCCAAAGTGACTGTCACAAAAAAATGGCGGATAACCAATTTGTCAGGGCGTAGTGACATAAGCGTGCAATTTGAAACACGACGATTGCGAGTTCAATCCCATTCGAAGGAATAAAATATGTAATGTTCTCATTTCCTCAATGCCTTCAGAATTTGGCGACAAGTGAGGAAAGGAAGTATCTTAAGGAGAACAGAGTGTCTTTAGACACTTCCAGACACTAGGTTCCCATTTTCTCCGTGCGGGATACAGCGTGAAAGTACTAAAAAACGACCGAACTTTATGATATTTAAGCAGTAATATTAAGTTTCATTCATTGAATTTGTGGTTTTCCCTAAGGTAGCTCGTTAGAAAGGAGCGGCTATCCGACCTGTGGGACATATGATGAGGCGACCTTGTGTGTACTCTACCTAATGTCAAAATTATACGAGTTTCTGATTACTTTAACAAGCGAATATTAGATATGTATATTATATATACCAGTCGTGGTGAAGGGGCACAAAGTGTGACTGTAAAATCAACTGGTTGTGGGTTCGATCCCCACTCGAGGAAATGAAATATTTACTTAAATTTGTATTTCCATTTTTTCGCTCTGGTGTCGAGGTTAAGCGCGGCGTTGAGTTCTCCCACTCATCACGCAATGCCTCCAGAATTCGGCAGAAAGTGGGGAACGGAGTGTGTTAACGCCAGGTTCCCTCTGCCTACCCTGCTGTGCCCTGCTAATTCATTTTTTTATTTATAGAAAGAAAAATAAGAGAATTGACGTATAAAAACGTAAAATTGAAACGAAAATAAAATCTTGGACTCCACTTAATTTAGTTGAACAATACGGGCGCTTTAGTAAACTAAGGTTTAACCGCAGTTCACTCCCCTCGTTTCACGTTTTAAAACAAAACACATTTGTTCGCAGCAGGTGTCATTGTCAGCAACTTCCAAAATGGACTTGCGCCGTGTTAATGAAAGTTTGCCTGAATTATAAAGATGGCTATATGCGTATTTTTCGTTGGGAAACAGAGAAAAATATGTTTTCTCAGAAAAAATTTAAATTGACACTTAACACCTTATGACACTTAACACCTTATACTCACGAATATAGGCAAAAATGAAGAAGGGAGTGCCCTAACACTAAGTTTATTATGTTTACCCTGCTATGTGCGGGACAAAGCGTTAAGCTGAGATATATAAGGATTAAGCCAAGTAACAAATTAGCTCACATTCAATCTAGAATTTGGTCCAATTTAGTCGGAGCTCTATAGAACCAATTCAATAGAATTGTGTTTAACCACAACGTTTAAAGACGTTTTCTCGGAACTTATGTATATTAGAATTGAGGATTTCTAATAATGTTTTTGTATTTTTATTAGGAGGAAAATTATTTAATATATCTTATATACTAAGTAGTAGGTATTATATATAAAATATATGGGGGTCGTCACTAATGTTGCATTTGCCTATAAGCGCGATGGTTCTGGATTGTATTCTCACGCTTGGGAATTTAATATTTTAATTTCTTCGCTCTAGTGTCAATGCAAGGAGCGCGGCGTTGAGTTTTGCCACACCACCACACACACGCAATCCTCCAGAATTCGGAGGAAAGTGGCGAGCGGAGGGGCGTAATAGTAGATCCCCTCTTCCTACCATGCTGTGTGCGGGATACAGTGTAAAGCTGTTTTTTTACGAGAAAACAGAATCAAAATATCAACCGGGGACTTCTTACTTTTTTGTTTGTTTGTTTGTTTGTTTCTATTTTATTTGTACGAGCACTTGCAAAATGTTTAACAACAAAACAAAATAAATTATAACAAGTCAAGCAAATCTAAACTAATCCAAGGCTAAAATTAATTTGTTAATGCACAGTTACTAAGTCAATAGAATTTCACTATAAAATGCAATTTTAAAGAGAGTTTTCCTTTCCTTCATGGACGTGAATTATAGTAATCAATAAACTTGAGATTTTGAGAATTGGGTGCGAAAACCGAAGAAATTGATACGCATTCGACCAATTGTAGCTGAATAGTATAAAACTTGTTTTGACGAGAAAACTGTTGGAAGCTCTCTATAAGATTAGATTTAACGTTTTTAAAGCGATAATACATCGAATGTAATTGTTTTGTTCAGCTTCACAATTATTCCCACAGAGCAAGGTAGGCAGAGAATCTAATGTTTACACACTGACACTTCGGCCCCCAGTTTTCTCTCAATTTTGAAGACATTGCGTATTGCGTGGCGGAACTCAACGCCGCGTGTTGTCTACCTGAGCGGGCAAATGAAAATAATTAAAATATGAACCCGGAGTCGAATTTAACCTAAATAAGTCATGTTTATGTTTATGAGGCGTCGTCGTCGTCGTCGTCGTCGTCGTCGTCGTCGTGGCGCAGGGGCACAAAGTGTGACTATAAAATCGACTGGTTATGGGTTCAATCCCCACGCGAGGAAATGAAATATTTATTTATATTTTCATTTCTTCGCTCTGGTGTCAACACGCAATGCCTCCAGAACTCGGCGGGAAGTGGGGAACGGAGTGTCTTAGCACTTAGTTCCCTCAGCCTACGCTGCTGTGTATGGGATACAGCGTGAATCTGATTTTATTCACGTTTACAGCCAGACACTATGACCTTAAATTTCTTCTGCCTGTACAGAAAAATGGAAAATAAAAATAGAAAGTATTTCCGCGAAATATTATCGTTAGCTTTATATTTGACTTGAAGTACTTTGATGAAAGGAACTACGACCATGGGAGGTCAAGTTTGATAGTTTTTATTGCGAAAAAAAAAATAGTTTTATTGGACTCAAAGCTGACAGAAATATACAATGGGAAAAAAACCAGGTCTTAAATTTTATCTCCGACAGTCATTATTAAACAGAAATAAAATATCTGTCCTAATATAAAATACTGCTTAATATAATATACTGCTTAAGCTTGTTTTAAACAGAAAAAAACCAGTATATCGAAAAATATTTTCGAAAAAATCAACATCTGTCATACTCACCAAGGAAAAAATCCTTAAAAAATATAAGTTACGAACAAATCCTTTAAAAGAATGAACGAATAGAAAATCACGTTATTCTCAATTTGGTTATTTCAATTCAAATTCTTCTCTCTTATCTTTTATGTTTTTTTTTATTGGAAAGTTCTTGTGACAGCTGTCAGGAGTTTCTTATCAGTCACTTGAATGACACAGTACAGTGTTACAACCACATTAGACTTAGAATTATTTTTGTGTGATAAAAACTTAATTAAGTTTTGAAGTAACACTCACCTTTCTTTGAGGATATTTTTTAACCGTTTTTCATGTGGTTCCGAAATCGATATTATACGTTTTTCTTTGATATAACCTCTATAATCTATTTTGACATTATCGGTCAAGTTGAAAGGAGCTGTGCTATGTGGGTGAAAATTATAATAATTTATGGACAATGTTCTTATATTTTTACATATACAAAGATTATATTAAAAAGTTAATATAAAATCGTGTCCCGAACTTTGTTTGTGGACTTTAAGATGAAAAATAGAAAATATTTTTTTTCTCCGTTCTTCTATCCTTAGTAGGTTAGCGAGTAAAGGGTAGAGTATAGTGTAAAATTTTTTTTTAATCTAGTGGTTTACTTTATACGTTATCGCGTTGTATATTTAAAGATTTGGGCGTTCCTTGTGAAACATAATTAATAAATATTTCGTTTTGGCGATTGAGTGACGAAACTAACCTCACTAAGGAGAAGAGAGAAGAAAATCACAATAATAGAAACTAAACCATTCCCCCGGATAGGGATTGAAACCACAACCGTCGCGTTTATTTTCAGATGTTCCATTGCGCCACGATACACTATAACAATAATGTAAAGTAATATATTATTGTCTTTTACAATAATTTATTCAATTTGCGGTGTTAGTGTATGTGAAATTTTGGAAACTCAACTTGACCCACCTTCCAGTATCCGATGTAGCTGATATTTGCATTACAACTTCTGTTCTGATGACTATTAAATTACACACAATCAATAATATGGTAAACAACAAGTCAATCCAAAATGGCTGCCACCACAAAATGGCGGATTACCAATTTTTCTACTCGTGCTACTGTGAGTTCGATCCCACATGGTGGAATAAAATATTTATATTGTTATTATTTTCTTCTTTCTTAGTTGCAGAATAGAAATTCTGCAACTAAGAAAGAAGAAAATAATAGCAATATTTCTTCTTCTTCTGTCATAATATGGAAGTGGGCAAGCAAAACTGAAGTGTTTAAATGAAAACAGTGCCTTAACACAGTAGGTTCCTAGGTTCTCTCTCGCTACCCTGCTATGCGCGGGATATATATGATGGGTGAAGATATTCTAAAAAAACATCCATTTTCCATATCCTTAAAATGACAAAAAAATCGAGGAACTTTGTCGTGTTTAAGTAGTAATAGTTTTATATTTAATTTATTGAATTTGCCATTTGCCCTTAGTTAGCTCGTTTGAAAGGAGCGGCTACCCGACCCCTGGGACCTATGATGGGGCGACTCGACCTCGTATGTAGACCAAAATTATACGAGTTTCTGATTACTTTAACAAATTAATCATCCACTGAGAATTTATAAATTTGTTCATTTGTTGAATGTCACTTAAATATATAAAATAACACGGCAGACAGAGTGATCCAAGTGTTAAGTTACTCCGTTCCTCACTCTCCATCCAACTTATCGCAACATTGTGTGATTTTCATTTTCGTTTCTATTTCGATTCGTTTACATTGGGTCCGTACTTCCGTCCGCTTTTACAATGGGATCTCAGAAAACTTACAAGAATGTTTCATATCGCAATTAAATAAGATAAACGATATTTTTAAACATTTTTAAAGTGTTATTCCACACTTAGGAAAGAAAAATACTTATTTCGGTTTCCAGAAGGCGCGGGTTCGAGTCCCGCTACGTTCAAATTTTTATACGTTTTCTAAATAAGTAAGATAAACGATGTTTGCTAGTCAGATATTCAGCTTCACGCCGTATCCCACACACAGAAGAGTGAAAGGGAACCTAGCTAAGACACTCCGTTCCTCACTTTCCGCTGAATTCTGTAGACATTACGTGTTGAGTGGCGGAACTCAACGCCGCGATTGCCTCGACACCAGAGCGACGAAATGAAAATATAAATTTAAATAAATATTTTCAGTTTTGGAGTGGGGATCGAGCTTACGACCAGTCGCGTTTACAGTCACGCACTTGTGCTTCTGCTACACGACTGGCCTCAAAGTTTGTGAATACTTTGAGAGATAAAGTTAAAATCAAATAAATTATTGAAATGATAACATGCCTTGGGAACAAAATGCTCGCTCCAATCTATTTCAAAGATACTATTGTTTCTTATTGTAAGTGTGAAGTTAAATAATTGAAAAAAGAAAAAAAATTGTCCCGTTGAGGTCTCAGTTTTGAGGTAGAACTTAAGTGAAAAGGTGGTATGGTATTTTTTATATTTTTTTATGAAAAAAGACAAAGCAAACGAGCATACGGGTGACCTGATAGTAAGTGATTACCGCAGCCTACGACCCTGTGTAACACCAGAGGAGCTACAGGTGCATTGCCGGCCTTTAAAGTGGAGATTGACGTGCTATTTGAAGGTACTCGGACCGTATCGGCCTGGAAACACTGTCGCAGGGAGAGCATTCCACGTTGTGTGGCGCGTGGAAGGAAGTTCCTACCAAACCGCACAGTAATAGAGTGCCACGTATCCAGATGCTGTGGATGATACTTGAGCTTGTGACGTACTGTGCGGTAAGAAAATTCGGCGGCAGGTAACAGGTCAAACAGTTCTCCAGAACACTCCCCATGATAAATGCGATAGAGAACGCACATCGAGGAGACATCTCTACGCAAAGCCAATGTGTCAAGCCCTGCACAGATCATTGGGTCCCCAACGATTCGAACGACTCTACGTTGTATACGATCGAATGAGTAAAGCTGATAATGGGGTTCACCAGCCCAGAGCCCAGTGCATGACCCAGATATTCGGTTGATCTCTACTTTTTTCCATATGTCCTTCTATTAAAGCGTAAAGCAAAAAAAAAGTACTGTTTTGACATTTTATATATATCAATTGTGTTTTGTAGGAAGATAAATATACAACCAAAATAAAATCTTTGACTCCACTTAATTTAACTGTCTACAGTTAATATACGGGCGCTTAAGAAAGTAAGATTTTTTTAGACTAACACTAAGTTCACCCTGTGAAAGTGAGATAGATATATATATGTACTATCTAACCCAAGTAACAAATTAACTCACAATTAATCTAGAATTTGCTTCAATTTAGTCGCAGTTCTATTGAATTGTGTTTAACCACAACGTTTAACGTCGTTTCCTCGGAACTGAAATACTTGTGTATATTAGAATGGATATATGAATACGATATATGCGTATAGAATGGAAACATGATGTAATAGCAGATCAATATAGGAGAATATTGTAAACATTGTATTCATTAAATTAGATAATTTAGTTGTTTTAAAATGATAATTTAAAGTAGCATTAGTATTTCGAAAATAGATTTAGTAAAAAATCAATATCATGGATTCATTATTTCACTTGAAAAATAAGGACTTCATCTCTAAATAATTTTCTGTTTGTACTTAATATGATTAAAATAATAATGTAACAGGTGAGTTAGAATAAACATTGTTTTTAAGATCGACCTTCTATTATATATATATTTTACTTTAAAACATAAGGCAGACCGCGCATTTGATCGTCTATTCTCATAGACAAATGGAACCGGAATAAAATATTTCAAATGATGGCAACCTTTGCTTGCGGCAGTTATTTTCCACTTATGTGTTATAGTGTTGAGAAAAAATTAAGCTTTAATTTGATATATAATTCATTAAAAAAACACATGAGTGCAAATATTACTTTACGTGCCTTTAAGGCAACCCTGGGCTTGCGGCAGACTGAGAGCTGGCAACCATTGTTTTTCCAATTCCCTACGATTTCCTTTCAAATGATGTGCGATTTACATAAAAAAACATATGAGTGCAATTTTCTCCAAAAACGCATTACGAAAAAAAATAATTAAAGGTGATTGCGGCAGGAATCTTCTAGGCAACCCTAGTGTAATCTATTCTACTATCATTTATCATTCTTAAATATAAATTTCAGTTGAAAAACAGATCCCTGCAGATTTAAGCAATGGGATCTTAGGCCAATACTTGCACTTTCAGAAATTTTTGAAAATAAGTTTTTCGTGATTGAACATATAAATTATATAATCTTTCGTTTAAAAGAATTATAGGCGAATGGGCCGCTAGTATTTAATATTTTTGTATCCTCCCTCTGGTAATGAAACAAAGCGTGATGTTTTTTTTTAAAGAATTTTAACTAAACACTACAGACACGTGGTCCGTACTTTTTATAACTTTTTCATTATTATCAGCTAATCAACAGTTTTATATTTATCTGCTACTTAAATAAGGAGGCCGGTCGTGGCGCAGCGGCACGAGGTGTGACTGCAAAACCGACTGGTTGTGGGTTCGAATCCCACTCGAGGAGATGAAATATTTACTTAAATTTATATTTCCATTTCCTCGCTCTGGTGTCGAGG